>RJWM01041704.1:0-14761 GCA_004363535.1 Dasyprocta punctata | reverse complement strand
TGTTTCATATTTTGGATGCTATTGTGAAAGGTTTTATTTCCATTATTTCTCTATCAGTGAGTTTGTTGTTTGTGTACAGGGATGATACTGATTTTTGAGTGTTGACTTTGTATACAGCTGTGCTGCTGAATTTGCTTATTAACTCTTGTAGTCTTTTGATTAATCTTGGGAGCCTTCTATGTAGAGTATCATGTCCTCTGCAAATAGTGATAATTTAACTTCTTCCTTTCCTATCCTTATTCCTTTTATTTCTCTCTCTTGTCTTATTGCTCAGGTTAAAGTTTTCAGAACTATACTGAATAAGAGTGGTGATAGTGCACATCCTTGTCTTATTAATTTTAGAGTGAAAGTTTTCAGTTTTTGTCGATTTAGTATGATGTGGGCTTTGGTTTGTCATAGATGGCTTTTATCACATTAAGGTAGGGACCATCTATTCTGATTTTCTGTAGGGTTTTTACCATAAACAAATGTTGGACTTTATCAAAAGCTTTTTCTACATCTATTGAGGTCACCATGTGATTTTTGTCTTTGGCTCTGTTGATGTGGTGTATTACATTTATTAATTTACATATGTTGAACCATTCCTACACTCCTGGGATTAATCCCACTTGGTCATAAGGTTTAATCTTCTTGATGATTTGCTGCACTATATTTGCTAGTATTTTATTGAGAATTTTTACATTGATGTTCATTAGGAAGACTGGGCTATAGTTCTCCTTTTTGGTTGGGCCTTTCTTTGGTTTTGTTATCAGTGCAATACTTTCCCCAAGGAATAAGTTAGGGAGAGTTGCTTCCTTTTCAATTTCATTAAAACGTTTGAGGAGTATTGGAGTTAAATCTTCTCTACATTTCTTATAGAATTCAGCTGTGACTCCATCAGGACCTGGACTTTTCTTTGTTGGTAAGCTTTTAATTGCGTTTTTACTTTCAGTAACTGATATGAAGTTATTCAAAATTTTTATATATTCTTGATTAATCTTTGATGATACATGTGTTTCTAAGTAATTTCATAGTTTCCTGTGTACTATCCATCTCATGTGAATAAACATTTTCAAATTAGGTATTGATTATTTTCTGAATTTCTACAACATCAGTAGTTTCACCCTTTTCATTCCTTATTGCATGAATTTGAGGGTTTTTTTTCCTTTTTCTTGATAAGGTTGACTAGGAGTTTATCCATTTTGTTTATTCTTGCAAAGAACCAACTCTTCAATTCACTAATTCTTGTATTGTGTTCTTAGTCTCAATTTCATTAATTTCTGCTCTGATCTTTATAATTTCCTCCCTTCTATGAACTTTGGGCTTGACTTGCTCTTTTTTCTAGAAGCTTGAGGTGCAATATTAGCTTATTTATTTGTGCTTCTTATGTTTTCCTAATGTGACAATTCATTGCTATGTATTTTTGTCTTAGGACCATTTTCATCGTGTCTCAAAGTTTTCTCTATGTTGTATCTGCATTTTCACTGAATTGTAGATTTTGTTTAATTTTTCCTTTAATTTTATCTGCAACTCATTGGTTGTTCAGGAGGGTAATATTTAATTTTCATGTGTTTGTGTAGGTTTTGCAGTTTCTTTTGTTATTAATTTCCAGTTTCAGTGCATTATTGTCAGATAATATGAATGTGATAATTTCAATCCCTTTACATTTACTTAAGAATGTTCTATGGGCTGATATATGTTCTATGGGCTATTTTAGAGAATGTTCCATGGGCAACTGAGAAGAACGTGTATTCTTTTGTTGTTGGGTGGAACACTCTGTGAATATCTAATAAGTTCATTTGTTCACAGGTTTGATCCAGTTGTTATTTCTTTGCTGACTTTTTGTCTAGTTGATACATCTCTTCGTGACAGTGGGGTATTAAGTTCCCTTATTATAATTGTGCTATTGTGTATTATGGTTTTTCATGTCTATTGGTATTTGTCTTATATAGTTGGATATTCCTATATTTGGTGCATATATATTTATGATTGTTAGCTCTTCCTCTTGAATTTTTCCCATAATAAGTATGTAGTGACCTTCTTTACCTCTTTTGATCATTTTTGGTTTGAAATTCACATTGTCTGCAATAGAATAACTACCCCTCCTTTTTTCTGGATTCCTGTTCCATGGAATATTGTTTTCCATCCTTTGACTTTCAGTTAGAAGTTTCCTTTTGAGTCAGATGTGTTTCTTGTCTACAACACATTGGGTCCTGTTTCTTGACCCAATCTTTCAACCTATTTCTTTTAATCAGTGAATTGAGGCCATTGATGGTTATAACTGATATCTACTGGCTTGACTTTGTCATATTATTTTCCTTTTGTTGATTCCCTGCTTTCCTCTCTTGTTTGACTGAATGCCTTGCCTGGTGGTTTCTTTATGTTGTTCTGGGAATTGTAGTCATTTTTGTCACTCCATAGTATGTCTTTTAGTACTTATTCTAGGGTTGGTTTGGTGGACATTAATTTCTTCAATTCTTTGTCATGGAAGTATTTTATTTCTCCATTAATTTGCAAAGAAAGTTTTGCAGGGTACAACAAATTGGGCTGAAAGTTCTTTTCTCTCAGGGCTTGAAATACTTCACTCCAAGGCCATATTGACTTAAGCGTTTGTTTTGAGAAGTCTGCCATAATTGTAATGGGCTTGGACTGAAGTAAGATGTGTCTTTTCTCTAACAGCTTATAGTATTCTGTCTTTGTGCTGAGTTTCAGGGATCTTGATTATTTTATGTATGGGTCTAGGTTTATTTTGGTTATGACTATTAGGAGTACTATATGTCTCATTTATCTGTATACCAGATTCATTTACCATGTTTGGGAAATTTTCTGTTATTACTTTTGTGAATAGTTTTTTTATGACATTTTTGATGACTCCTGCATTTTCATTGACACTTACCAGTCTTATATCACTTTTCTTTGCATCATCTTGAAGCTGTTGAATTGTTACTTCATGATCCCTTGTTATTTTTAAAAGTTCTTTCCTTTTCATGATTGCAATCCTATCTTCAAGGTCTGAAAGTCTATCTTCAGTTTCATTCAAGAGATTTTGCCAACTTTCAATGCCATTTTTAATTTCCTGAATATCTCATTGAATTTGTTTCTTGCATTGTGTTTCTTTCCCATGTTGGTCATCCATGGTTGCCATCAATTTTTCATGCTCCTTTGCTTTTTTTTATCTATGCCTTCTTTATCTATGCTTAGTAGCAGCTTTATTAATTTTGTCATTCATTTCTTTACCTGAGAGATTATTTCTGATCTGATTTCCTCCATAGCCTCATGGGTTTGTTTCTTTATTTCACTTGCTATATTTTCAGGAATCTCAGGAATATGACTTACAATGTCCTCTATTTTGATGACTCATGTACTTGTTCCTGATGCCCTGGGCATTTGTGGTTGCATTTTGCTTTCTCATTTTGTCATTTTCACCTCTTGAGTTAATATTTTGGTCTTTCCGATCCTCCTAGCCTCAACTGTCCCTCCTGTGTGTTTTACAGTCCTACTGTGTGACTGACATTTGGTCAATTGCTGGGTCCTACAGTGTAGGAGAGGAGCCAGTCACCTGAATTCCTCCTGCAGGGCCTGTTGGGTGAGTCCTATATTCTTCCTAGGTTGACTAACTTAGGAGTATTGATGTAAGCCAACCTGTATCTCCTATTGTTACTGTGACTGGAGGCTATTACAAGCCACCAGATGTACCCGTCTATAGTGTGCACCCCAGCTGAGACCCTCCTGTGTCACTGTGGGTCTCTTAGGCACTTTCTAATTCCTCTGAGTGGGGGTAGGCCTTGTTAATGCTCTCACCAACCCACCTGTGGTTCTCTGCATGGAAAAATGATTCACGATTTTTGCCAATGTCCTACAATTGGGTGATGGTTTGCTGAGTCTCCTGTTGACCCACTGAGGTCCTCTACTTGAGGGGGAAACTCACCGCACTGTTGCTGGCCCTCTCAGGTCCTCCATGTAGGAGAGGGATTGCCAAGGCTCCCACCAGTCCACCAACATACTGCAGGTGGTGGAAGGGTCACTGATGGTCCATGGGCTGCCGAGGTCTTTTGGGTGGGGGAGAATGGTAGTCCACAAGTCCATCAGCTACTGAGGTCCTTCAGATGCAGGAGAAGGGGCCCGAGGCTTCCTTCAGCTGCTCGAGTTGTCTGGGTGTCGGGGAAGGGTGGTCATTGATCTTGACAGCTGCTGGGGTCTTTCAGGTGTAGGGGAAGGAAAGCCAACACTTCACTCAGCCACTGAAGCCATCATTGTAATTTAAAACCCAGTATTGCTCCCCTGAACATGTGGTTTGTTCATAATGTTACTCTATTTTGAGACATAATCTTGTTATGTAGTTCAGACTGGAGTTGAATTCACTGTGCAGCACAGTATACCCTTGAACTCACAGCAATCCTCCTGCCTCACCCTCCCAAGTGCTATGATTACAAGCATGCCCCACCACAACAGTATTGTTAAAAACTTTATTTGCTATGCTTTAACATTAAGTTTTACATTGTTAGATATATCAGTATAGGAATTAGGAGAATCTCATTTCACTCTGCAGTGATCTGACTAAACATTTATTCTATCTAGGTAAAGAACAAATATTTTCCAGAGAAATTGGTTTGCAATAGAATAATACCCATATTTATTTTAGCCATATAAAGTATTTATTACTAGAGTAAGTGCATAGAACTGAAAAATAAGCTATATCTTTCTAAGTAAAAAAAAATAATAATTTCTAAGTCAAAAGGTAAAACTTACCTCTTGTTCCTTGTATTGTATGGTAAGGGGGAATGCCTTTTTTATTACAGTGTAAGGGTCCTGTGTGTTGAGGGGGACCTCTCTCTCTCTCTCTCAGTTTGTAGTCTACCAAAAGTGGCATAATGATTAATGATGAAAAAAACTAGATGAATGGGAATCATAAAATCTGACAAAGCTTTGATTTCTTTGCCAGTTACATTTTATCTTACATAGTCTCTTGGTGTAGTAATAAATTATTAATGCAGAAGACTATTCCATTAATGAATAATTTAGCAAGCACAGAATGGATGGTGGTTATTTGAAAAGAAAAGATGCCATTTTTTCTGATCTCAGTTTTGAACATACAGAGAACACTAAAAAATAGTACCAGCAACAATATGTTCATTAGATTGCTCTCTAGGTTTTGATATTATTATGAGGTTAAGATAACCAAAGAAATTTTTGGCATCACAGTTTAAAATGACTTGTATTTCATTTTTCTGTCATAATTAATTATTAGAGAGTAAATAGCATGCAAATCAAGATTAGAAATAACTTCTTTAGAGAGATTCATCAATATCATAATAATTTAATATTCTATATACTACCAAAATGTTTTCCTAAACTTATCATTGTTGTGCTAGGCAGTGGAATATTAAAATTGTGTGAGAAATGTATTTTGACAATGTTTAATGTATTTTCAAGTAAGTGTAATTAATGAAGAGTTAAGTAACTAATGTCTATGTTGAAAATGTTTCTCAAAATAAAGATAGGCAAAGCAATGAAAATCTCTTTCAGAATAATCAAACTTTTTTTGTATCTCCCACATAATGGATTCTGATTTTACTTAAAGAGAACTTTCCACTAATTTGCTAATTATTTTATGGGATCATAATGCAGTATTTTATTAAAATATTCAAGCCATGTGTCTTAGGCTTCTGATTCTGATACAATGGGGTTATGAATGAGTTTGAATAAAATTTAATAAAATAATGATTGCAATACAAATATGAATGTGCTAAGTAACAAGATGCTAGAGGACCAAATTCTATAAAAATAATAAACACTAAACACTAGAAATATGTTTACAACCTGAAACACTAACTGTATTCATGACATGCTTTAAATAATGAAAAACTGCCTAGAAAATTAATATTTTGTAGCTGAGAAACAGGTTAACGATATCAGAGTATCATGCCTGCTTCACTAACATTTAGAAACATTTAATGTACTTGTGTATTAATATGGAATTTCATATGGCTACCTGTTCAGACAGAGTGTAGAACAGAAACAAAACTGAATTCTTGGGCCCCTTCAACCTGGCTCATGTCATCTAGAGAACAGGGGTTGTCTTAAACCTACAGGTAGAACTGAGGTTGACCTTGTCTCTCTAGCACTGGTCTGTGAAAGTATTTATGCTTCCCAGGGGCATCTTAACAACAGATTCTGGTTCAAATTCTCTTACAGGTGAAATAAAAAAATGAGTTAATCAGCTAAATAGAGATAGATAAATGGAAAGAGGGAGACAGCTCATTTGCAAAAGGGATGAGAACTTAGTAAGGGATTGGGGGAGAAACAGGAGGAAAAATGGATAAGCATAGTCTGCTTTTATCACTCACCTGGCCATCCGTATATCCTCCAAATGAGTAAAAGAGCTTGGTATTCCTAGAAACCCCCAATCTGGTCCTATCTTTCTGCCCATCCTTTTACCATTTGCTCATCTTGGATATCAATACCTTAAATCTTGGGTTATGTCTCCACAACTTCCCTGAATTTGACTAGCAACTTCAGGATGCTTACTTAAATACTTGCTCTTGTTAGTATAATTCTCTTCACTTATACTTTTCTAACTGGAGTCTGACTTTCTTAAAGATTTTAGCACATGGTACACTTTCTTATTCATAAAAGCTCATTAAAGTGTAATTCAGCTGAACTTCTAGTTAGAGAAAGATAAGAAGTTAAATTCTTTGGGATGTGAAAATGTGTATGACAACATTTGAAGAATCTTTTTATATATTGCCTTTTCTCAACATGATTTTCATACCCTCTGTCTGAGGGTAAAGGCAAGATTCATTATTATTTTCCTATACATAATATTCAGTGAGTAGATAAAGCATTCAGAAACATGCCTACTTCTAAGAAGTTCTCAATATTCAAAATCTAGATATGATTATCATGTTGAGGAGATTTCTACATGTAAGTCGAACAACTTCATTTGTTTTCAATATAGTTAGTGTGATGTGGACTTCTGCAGGTAGAACCTACATGACACAAGACTTGAAGAAACACTTGTACATTTTATATTGGATTGAGTAAATAATGTATAGCTAGGAATCTCTAAAATATTCACACAAAAGCTCTCACTACCAGTATTTCTACATGCAGATATATGGCAAATTCCAATTTTTAGACCAATAATCATAATTCTAACTTAATTTTATAGATACATTTTGGATATATGTAATGGTCTATTTATCATAGGCAATTTTTACCTGTACATGATACATATTCTTTTTTCCCCAAATCCCCGCCCTTCCCTTCAACCTCTCTTCCCATGATTTGTAAAAACTTTGTTTACATTTTTCTTCTACTCTTTTTTTTCTTTTCCTTTACTACTATTTATTCCTTCCCCTCTCTTGCTTTCACTCCCATTTAAACACTTTCTATTTCCCAATACTTATTAATTATTATGGTCTTTATTTACCCTTTTGCTTCCTCACATCAGAGAAACGATGTGATAATTAAACATGAGTGTACAATTTATTTCACTTGAGAGTGTGGTCTTGAGGTGCATCCATTTACCTAGAAATGTCTCAAATTTATCCTTCTTCATGGTAGAATACTACTCCATTGTATAAAAAAATTCCACATTATCTTTATCCATTCATCCATTGACAGGTATTTGATGTATTTCCAATATTTAGCTATTACAAATTGTGTTGCAATAAGCAAGGGTATAAATATAACAATGTGCTATGGTGCTTATAATTCTTTTGGGAAGATATCAAGAAAGAGAATAACTGGGTCAAATGTAATTTCTACTTCTGGTTTTAGATTTTTGAGAAATTTACACACTGATTTCCGTACTGGTTATACCAATTTACACTCTTGCTATCAGTAGAGGTTCCTTCCCCCTAGATTCCTTGCAGCGTCTGTCATTGGTTGATTTGTTGAAAACAGCCATTCTTTCTTGAGTAAGATGGAATCTCAGTGTTGTTTTACTTTGCATCTTTTGAATGATCAGTGATGGTAAGCAATTTTCCATATATTTATTTGCTGACTCTACTTCTTCATCTGAGATTTGTCTATTGATTCTAAATGCCTATTTTTGGATTGGGTCTTTAAATTTGGGCAACCTAATATCGTGGAGCTCCTTACATGTTGTAGACATTAATCCTTTGTCTGAGGAACAGCTAACAAAAATTTTCCCACTCAGAGAGTTGACTCTGCACTCTCTCAGTGGTTTCTTTTGCTGTACAAAAGTTTTTTTTTTAAATATGATGAGCTCCCATCCTTTGTAATATTTCCTTTGCAATCAGTGCTTTGTTCATAAAATCTTTGCCTACACATATGTCTTCAAGAGTTATACCTGTGTTATCTTCTAGCAGATTCAGTGTTTCTGTTTTAATATTTAGATATTTGGCTATTTGAGTTTAATTTAGTGCATGGTGAGTGATATTAGTCTTGATTTAATCTTCAGCTTGTGGAATGCCTGTTTTCCCAGGCCGCTTATTAAAGAAGCTATCTTTCTTCCAATAAAAGTGGTTGGCCCCTTTGCAAAAAATAAGGTGGTTGAGTGTGTTCAGTTGTTTCTGCATCTTGTAATCTGTTCCATTGATCCTCAGGTCATTTTTGCCAGTACCATGATGTTTTCATCACAATAGCTTTGCAGTATAATTTCAAGTCAAGGATTATGAAGTCCCCTGTTTTTCCTCTGTTGTCCAGAATTGCTTTTGCAGTTCTAGGTCTCTTCTGAGTATGACTGAATTTTGAACTTGTTTTCTCTAATTCTGAGGTATGCTATCAGTATTTGGACCAGAATTGCATTAAATCTGTATACCAACTTTGGAAGTAGGGTCATTTTCAGTATATTGCTTCTTCCTACACAAGGATAAATGATACCTTTTCACATTTTGATTTCCTCTTCAGAGAACTGTAGTTTTCAATGTAAAAGTCTTTTATTTCCTTTGTAGATTGTTCCTTAGATATTTCATTTTTTATGCTATGGTGAAAGCTGTGGTTTCCTTAATTTCTCTCTCTGTGCATTTGTTATTTGTGCACCAGTATGCTATTTATTATTGAGTGTTAACCTTTATAAAGCTATATTACTGCTTTTGGTTATTAAATCTAGAAATGTTTTTGTTGAGTTTTTGTGATCTTCTATGAAGAGTGTCTTTTCATCCATAAATAATAGCTTCTTCCTTTAATTTGTTATCCTCATTCCATTTATTTCTGTGTCTTTTCTTCATACTCTGCCTAATGTTTCCAGAACTGTATTGGAAAGACTGGTGATGGTGGATATTCTTGTGTTATTCCTGATTTTAGAGTGAAAGCTTTCAATTTTGAACATTTAGTATATGCTGGTTTTTCATTTTTCATAGATGGCTGTTATGGCTCATATATTGTGTCAACTTGAGTAGATTAAAAATTTAACTAAGAGACTCAGCAGGGAGTCAGGGTCCTTACTTTGCAAATATCCTCAGATTGTGCAAGAGGAGGGCACAGAGGTGGTATGAGTGCTACACCCCGCCTGGTGGTGGTGGGTAGTCTGCTTACAATATAAGGGAGGAGAAGAGGCTTTTTCCATTCTTTTGCTTTGACTACCTTTGCTGACTACTGCCTTGAAGTGTTGCCCTGGTGTCTTGTCATCCTGCCTTGGAGTCAGCTGATTATGGACTAAAACTTCCACAAAAAATGAGCTAAATAAGCCTTTTTTTCTTTCATTTTGGGTGTTGGGTATTTTGTCCCAGCAGTGAGAGAAAAGTAACCAAGACAATGGCTTTTATCAGATTGAGATAAAGATCTTGTATTCCGATTTTCTGTAGTGTTTTAATCATGAAGAGACATTGCACTTTATCAAATGCTTTTTGTGCATCTGTTCAGATTGTTGTGTGTCTTTTATCCTTGTACCTGTTGATATGGCATATTCGATTTATCGATTTGAATGTTGAACAATTCTTGGAGAGAATCCTACTTGATCTTGATGTATAATTTTGAACATTTGTTTCATTCAGCTTGCCAGTATCTTATTGAGAAATTTGTGTCTAGGTTCATTATGAAGATTGGCCTGTTGTTCTCTTTTTGGGTTAGATCCTTCTCTGATTTTGGTATCAAGATAATTTTTGCTTCAAGAAATTATTTTGGGAATATGTCTTCCTTTTCAATTTCATTAAATATTTTGAGGAATAATGGTACTGTATCTTCTCCAAATTTCTTGCAGAATTCAGCAATGAATCCATAAGGACTCAGATTTTTCTTTGTTGGCAGTTTTAAAATAACATCCTCAATTTCATTGATTAATAATGGCTATTTAGATTTTTTATATCTTCTTAATTCAGTTTTGGTAATTCATATAAATCTAAGAAACTGTCCATTTTCTCTATGTTTCCTTTATTAGAATACAGGTTCTGGAAGGAGGTATTGATGATCTGGATTTCTGCAGGGTTTCTTGTGATTTCATCCTTTTCATTTTAATTTCATGGATTTAAATGTCTTTTCCATTTTTTGGTAAGGTTGGTTAAGCATTAACCCATTTAATTTTTCAAAGAAACAACACTTCAATTCATTGATTCTTTGTATTGTTTTATTAGCTCAAATTGAATTATTTTCTGCTCAGGTATTTATGATTTCCTCACTCATAAGTGCTTTGGATTTAATTTGTTCCTCTTTTTCTATTAGCTCAAGGTTTAATATTAGATTGTTTATTTTAGCTTTCACTGTTTTTCCAACGAGGGAATTCACTGCTATAAATTTCCTAAGACTGTTTTCCTTGTATCCTATAGGCTTTGGTATGTTGTATTGACAATACTACATAATTTTAGAAACTATTTAATTTCTTCTTTAGATTCATCTGTGATCGATTGACTGTTCTTGAGGGGATTAATTAATTTCCAGATGTTCATGCAGTTTTTGTGATTTCTTTTGCCATTAATTTAGATATTTTCCTATGATCTGATGATATATATTGAACAATTTCAATTATTTTGCATTTACTTAAGTATATTCTCTGATCTCATATGTGGTCTATTTGAGAAAGACCTTTGTACATCTGAGAGAAATATGTATTCTGATGTTGTGAATTAATCATCCCATAGACATCAGTCCATTGGTTTAACAGTTTGATTCAGTTCTGATATTTCTTTTTTTTTTAATTTAGTTGCTCTACCTATTTATGCTGTTGGGGTATTGAGGTTACCCTATTACAATTATATTAGTCCTTATTTGATTTTTCATGTTCATAAATGTTTTTATCATATACTTGGGGATACCATTATTATATAGTAGTCTTTTTCTCTGTTGATCAGTCTCATCTTGAAATCTACTATGTCAACAAATAGAACAGCTAGTCTGCTTGTTTTCAGTTTTCTGTGGCATGGAGTATTGTTTCTCCTTTGATTTTCTACAAATTTCTTTTGGGGTTAAAAGTATTTCTTGTTTGCAGTATATTGCTGTATCTTGTTTCTTGACCCATACTCACTGGTGAATTTTGATGGGTGAATTGAGACCATTTATATTGATGGTTATAACTGATAAGTATTGAATTAAGTTTGTCACAATTTTCCGGTTGGTTCCCTTTCTCTCCCCTCTGTTTAATTGCTTGCCTTCCCAGCTGTATTCTTCCTATTTGGGTTCATGGAGTTGCTACTTTTTGTTATTTCTTTCCAGAATATCTTTCAGAACATTCTGAAGTTCTGGTTTGGGGGTTAGGAGTTTCTTCAAGTGTTCTTTGTCATGGAAGTATCTTATTTCTCCAACTTTGAAAAATAGTCTTTTGCATTTCTTGTTGTTGTTTGTTTTTTGGTACCAGGGATCAAATTTATGACCTCACGCCTGCCAGGCAGGTGCTTGTGCTGCTGAGCTAAATCCCTAGCCCTGCCTGTTTTGTTTTTTTGAGACAGGGTCTAGCTATGCAATTCAGGCTGGCTTTAAACTCACTTCATAGCCCAGGTTGGCCTCAAACTTGTAGTAATCCTCTTGCCTCAGTCTCCAAAGTAGAGAACTAGAGGAAAAAGAGATTAAAAGCAAGGTTGAAATACAAAGGAATATATGTAAGCTTTTGGAGACTGGTTTCAAAGACAAGAAGGAAATAAGATAGAAGAAACAAAAAGAAGAGCAAAACAAAACAAAAACTAAAAACAATATTCATGCTTATGAGGAAAAAGCAAGAATATATAATCAAAAAGAGTGAGAGAGAGAGTTCTCTGTGATTTCAAGGCTATGGTTATCTTCTGGGACCTCAATTTCTGTGGTACTGTCTGCTTAAGGGCGTGTCTCTGCTGTCACTGATAGACAAGAAGGAAGAGAGAGTCCAAATCCATACTGTATGATCCAGAAAGCCTGCAGTAGGAATATGTTGAGGTGCTGATTCAAATCCACAGAGGTTCAGGCTGATTTTGGTGTCTGGTTTTCAGCCTGTGACCTGAGTTATTCAGCCCATGAAACTATGGGTGTTTTTGCTTGTTTGTTTGTTTTTTAACTTGGTCTCAGCTTCTTAAGCCTAGACATCTCCTGGGGCTACTCCTTACCCAGACACTGGGAAACCTGAGTAGAAGCCAACCAACAGCTTCTCCAAGTCCCAAGTTCAGTTGGCCGCATCCCAAAGTGCTGTCCAATCAATCACTCTCTCCTGGGGACATTATCACTAGAGTTACTCACCAGCTGCTCCAGCCCACCATATTCACTGCTCTTCTCCACTAGAGGAATTCTGCATGGAGCCCTCCAGTGTCCAGTGCAATCACAGGAGCTCCATAGTCTCGAGCCTCCTCTCTCACACTGTGAGTGAGCTGGGAGTCAGGGAGCAAGTCTAGTTTGCCAACAAACAGTACTTAGAGGAAAAACAATTTGCCATCATCTTCTTCTGCACTGAGGTCAATCACCTTGCCTTCCTTGTGGGCTGCAGTTCGCCCTTCACAGCTTTCTTCAGTATCAGGGATACACCTTCTTCCTTCTTTTCTTCCTCAAGTTGCTACACTCAAGCATCTGGTCTCCCAGTACTGGAGTACCTGATTTTCCACTACTCACCACTCTGTTATCTTCCCTGAAGTACACCAACAATCGTATTTAACTTATGTCTAGAAATCAAATAAATTCCACAACAAAAAACATGAGAAGTGTTGAAGGTCAGCCTGAACTGCATAGTGAGACCCTGTCTCAAAAAATAGGGCTGGGGATTTAGCTCAGTGGCCTAGCATCTGCCTAGCAGGTGCAAGGTTGTAAGTTCAATCCCCGGTACCAAAAAAAAAAAAAAAAAAAAAAAAAAAAAAAAAAAAAAAAAAAAAAAAAAAAAAAAAAAAAAAAAAAAAAAAAAAAAAACAAACAAAAAACCATGAGAAGTCTATAAATAGTAATACTGTACAAATGCTAATTTTGAAATTTAAATTGTTCATGATTTTGTAAGATTCTCCCTGTTTTGGGTTGGGAAGAGAGCCAAGAATTGAACCCACGCTTTCTGTGATCCAGTGGCAGTCATGAAGCCCAGGAAGAGAATCAAGAAATCACCCCTCCCGTGAGCCAGCTGGCATATGGGCTGAAACACAACAAGAGGAACCCCCCACTCCCATAAGCAACTGGCTGATTTGGAGTAATGCAGGTTGAATTGACAGCAACTAAGGTACAAAAACTGTTTAATGCTTGTAGTGTTTGATTGATATTGCAAGCCTAAAGTCAGTAGTCTGAGCATCATTTTAGAGGATAACAATATGCAGTATAGCAACTATGGGGGATTTCCTTTTGTCTTGTTTCTGAAATTCGATGTTGTTTTCACTTCTTTGTACAGTATTATTGTTTTGGTTTATTTTCTTGAAAATAAAAAATGAGGCCATCCCACAGCTCCTGTGCAGACCGCGCTGCCCAGTAGGGTTCCTCCCAGCACTGTAGGCCTGGGACCTGCCCGGGCCTGCCCCACAGGCATAGCTGTTGGGCTGAGCTTGCGGACAGAACCAGGGTCGGGTCCGCGTCCCGCGCGGTGCCCAGCACAGCTCCCTGGGACCGGGAGGCCTTGTCCCCCACCCAGTAAAGGAGGAGACTCCACATGCACGCCCCAGGAGACCGCCCTTCCTTGCTGCGCACGGAACACAGCCCACTGGGTCCCACGATCCTTCACGCCGCGAACCTCAGGGAAACACCGGCCAGCCGCGCAGGACACAGAGGTACGCAGCCCAGCCCAAATCAGCCCAGGAACCCAGAGCTGCTCACCGGGGAATTGAGCAACATAGCTGCAGGGAACTGGAGAGCTTGGGCCCCTCCCCACCAGAGTGCAGAGCGCACGGCAGCTCCATTCTTCAGCCGCGCGGCTCCGCTCGAGCATCTGCCATCCTACAGCTCCTGTGCAGACCGCGCCACCCAGCAGGGTTGCTCCTGGCACTGTAGGCCTGGGACATGCCCGGGCCTGCCCCACAGGCATAGCTGTTGGGCCGAGCTTGCGGACAGAACCAGGGTCGGGTCCGTGTCCCGCGCGGTACCCAGCACAGCTCCCTGGGACCGGGAGGCCTTGGCCCCCACCCAGTAAAGGAGGAGACCCCACCTGCATGCCCCAGGAGGCCGCCCTTCCTTGCTGCGCACGGGACCCAGCCTACTGGGTCCCGCGATCCTGCACGCCGCAAGAATCAGCGCGAACCTCAGGGGAACGCCAGCCAGCCACACAGGACACAGAGGTACATAGATTCCAGAAGAAAATGACAAAACGAAAGACCAAGAGGCAGTCTCAGTCCCCCAGCCCACAAAGAACAAACCCAAGAGATACTGAAATGGAAGACAGTGGGAGTCACACAAATGGACTTTCCGAAATGATAGAAAATGCATTAAAGAAACAGCTTGATGAAGCTATAGAGAAAAT
>RJWM01041702.1:0-14744 GCA_004363535.1 Dasyprocta punctata | reverse complement strand
AAATTCTCGAGTCTGACATGTAAAAAGAAAGAACTGTACATTACCCTTTGAAGTCAAAGTTCATCAGTTCATTTCACAGACCATTTTTTACTGTTTCTATTTAAAGTGAATATGAGATAGTGATGAAGGCCTTTCTTTTATTCATAGATACATAGACATTTCCAACAGAGTCTCCTTGTCACAGCAGAAATTCCTAACCCACCTGCATCTGAGCCTTTCACAATCACAGGCACGCCGGGTGGAAGATCCGGGAACCGAGGAGCGGCGCCCCCCAGAGTCTGCACTGCGCAGTTTCCACCACGGCACGGCACGTTTTGATCAGGGGATTCTCAGAGAGAGATCTCTACAGTAATGCTGCAATTATTGCATGTTTTTGATCATTTTTTGAAGGGAAGGAAGATGGTGAATTTACAAAGAGGCCTCATTAATTTCACTTTTCAGGGAGTTTTCTAAGAAACTCCAGATTCTACTTTTAAAAGTCTCTATATGCAGTAAGCTGTCAAATATATTAATACCAATTAAATAAATGCACAGTTCTCAAGTTCACGACGTGATCTAAGTGTCGATTCAGAAATCTGAAGCACTTCTGTCTTCTCCTGATGATTGAAATATCCTCCTGCTCCTGGTGAACCCATAGTCTGACACACCTGGCTTAGGTAGGGCCAAGCACACTAACTCTGAGAATAAAGATGCTCTCCACTCATTAGAATTCAGACTATTGCAAAATGAGTTGTGTAGAATCTCAGCCTGCAAAGCAGGTCGGTGAGGCGAGTTCTCACAATCTGTGCACGAGATATCTTAGGTCCCCTTCTCTGCGAGCATTTCCACAACACATTCACTGAGGAAGACTGAGAGACTGCATAGGGGCCTAGATTATTTTCTGTGCATAGGAACAAAAGATCTCATTTTAAATGATATATACTTTACTTCCAATATTTCTAATAGCATAAAGAACCATTTTAGCCTTTAATCCCAGCACTTGGGAGGCTGAGATAGGAGGAGTGCAAGGCCAGCCTGAGCTTCATAGTTGACCCTGCCTCAAAGAGCTACGGCCAGGAGTTTAGCTCAATGGCTTAAGTGCCTCTCTAGCAGGTGCAAGCTCATGAATTTGATCCCCAGTACCACACACACACAAAAAAAGAAAAAAAAAGCAAGAACCATTTTAGCGAATGAACGATTCTAATGTACCCAGTAATAATTTGTTGTGTTTGAATATCTCTGTGAAGTTCCACAATGATGCATTAGCATTAATGCATAAACTGATAAGTAGATGGAAAGACATTTCATGAACACAAAATTTCAATGCATAAGTAGGTCCCTTGAATTTTTTTAGAGTAAAGTTGTTCTTTTTCTTCTACACTGTTTTGCACTGCATCACAAGATAAAGTTCAGGGTCAAACCTTGACCTAATTCTAGTCATTAACATTTAGGAAAGGTGAACTCTGGTCGGTAAGCTTGCTGAGTGTGCAGAGAAGCAAACCTGGATGATTTCAGGCTGCCTCTGAGAAAGTGCAGAGTACACATTCAGGGCATGAGTTGGCCAAAGACGGCATTAAACAGTAGCTGCAGATCTAGAATTTCCATCACTAATATCACCACCTCCATCAACGTAAGTACCACCACAGGTACCAAGATACTTCCTTTCCATTTTGATTTTACAATGGTATAGAATTAAACCTGTTTTTGTAAAATATGCCTATTTGCTTCTCAGTGAAGCTTTTCCAGGTCTGTAATATCTACATATTATTATTGTCATTATTACTATCATTTTGCTGAACCTCTGAGTTCTATACAGAAAATCTAAAAATAGGAGAAAGTTGAAAAATTAGGCAATAAAGTACGAATTGGATTCAAATACAAACTCCTTCAGAGCTACTATTCACGGGCTTACATGCATCCTAGCCAAAGTGTTCTTTAAATGTTAAAAATTATATAAAGGCTTACAAAACACAAGGGTAATGTGAAACAGGCTGAGTTTTCTTTTACCATAAGTCCTGTATTACACGTTTTCACAGAGCAAATAGTGTTTATAATTTCCACATATTTGACTGTAATACAGTGGAATCAGGAGAGATAAAGGAGGAAGCAGAAGATAGGGGTAAGATTACTAAGGCTCAGCAAACCACACATTACTCATAGAGAGAAATAAAAAGCAAGAACAAAACAAAATCCAAGAAGGAAAGAAGAAATTCCCTACTATCTTCACTGTGAATTTGGACTCTAACTGTAGAGTTTATTCTTCAAATTTCTCCTGATTCCATGGAGAACACGTGCAGGAGAACGTGGTCTCACTGCTTCCACTGACACCAACTGCCGTCCCCTACAGGAACGTGCTCAGGACTGGCTCCAAAATCGGTGCCTGTGGTCTGCACCTCCTGGCCCCAGATGTCTGATGCACCGTGGAATGCAAAGTATAGCAACTTCTCCTCAAAACCACGTTTCATTCTGCTTGTGAAACTGAGTTCTGTCAAGCACATGCCAAAATTCATACTCCCATATAACAAATAAAAGATAATGTTAGTACCTTTTATTACGTTTCCACATTTAAAAATGAACTGCCTTAATTACCTGTTATTCTGGTCTGCTTCCAAACTGTTGAACAAAATACTCCATTCACACAACTTAGATCAGAGAGGTTTCATTTGCCTTTGTGTTCATTTGAATGGCTGCTGGCCTTGAGGTAGAAACCTCATAGCAGCAGAGCAGGAGAAGCAAAGGTGATCAGTGCACAGTGGGCTGGAGACTGAGTGTGTCAGAAAGAATGTGAACAGGAGACACAGCCTCAAAGACATGCAGTCCTGCCCACCTCCAGCCTGACCCTAGCTCCTGAGAACATACTTAGCTCTGAACATCTGTAGATTCATCCTCTGAGCAGTGCATCACCCTCAAGATCCAGTCACTTCACTCAGAGTCTTTGATGCCTTCCTCAATGTTAAGCTGATAGACACAGCTTTCATGCAGTCATGAGTGAACAAAGTAATATTTCCATTTAACCTTTTTGAGTATCATCCTAACAAATGCATCTATTACCTTCTCATTCTCCACTTGGTTTTCAGAGTCCTCCAGGCAGACTGAGTAGCACCACGGTACGCGTCCTTCTGTAGCTGTGGACTCAGACTAAGGATGGGCTGTGGCCCTGGGGAATGTCCACTGAGACCTGGACAGGAGAGGGCCAGTCACTGAGGACACGGCCTGGCCTGAGGCCAAGGGGAGGGCAGAGTCCTGATGGGCACTGAGACGCTCTCCAGGTCCCCGGGGCCGACGCCATGGGGAAGAGCAGACGGACTCCCTCGGAGCACCCCGTGCCGTCCTGCCTCTGAGATGTCAGGATGTTGTGATTCAGTGCGTGCATGGTTACAGAGGCCTGCTTGTTTTATTTATTTCCCATGTTGTTGGTATGGAAAGAAAGTACATGAAGATGAAATGAGTTTGATAAAAATAAATAACTAAAAATTCTTACATTTTCACAGAAATGACAATATATTCAAATTACTTCCTTTCTTTCAAAATACACATAATATTATTTTTAAAATTCCTTATGTTCTGTTCTGCTGTGATTTGCTTTGTTCTGTTTTGTTTTATTTTGATTTGTTTAGTTTTAGTCTCTTTAAAATTAAAAAATAAAAAGTAAAAAACAATAAATCATAAAATGAAATCATTATAGGTGAGGAAGGCAATTACACCGTGAAACTCAAAAATTAAAATTTTATTGCATATTGTACCTTAAATGTTCACTTATCTCTCAGACTTTCTGGCAATAAAAAAACATTGCCTCCTCTTTGGGAAATGATATTGTTCCTTTTTGCTTTGTATTTTCAAATTTCTTTCGAAAAATTTTCCTGAATTCAAAAAGAAAAAAAAATTTTCAGTATCTCCACATATAAGAAGGTAATTAATTTATTTTTCTTTTCAAATTTTGTATTACTGCACGTTTGCAGTGTGTAATTGTGACCTTCACTGTGGGAATCTGGTGCTCATAGGGGACACATCTGCACCCTATGTGCGCCCCCTTCCTCTTCCCTTCCCGCCCGCTCCTTAACTCCTTTGCTTTCATTTCTATTCACACAAGATCTCTCTCCATTTTTCCTGTTACTCACATTTCTTTTTGCTCTAAATTTATTTGTAATTTAGAGTTTTAATATATGAGAATCCATATAATATTTAAGATTCTGAGTCTGATTTATTTTGCTCAATATTATGGTCTCAAAGTGCATTCATTTTCCTACAAACGACTCAAGTTTGTCTCTATGGAAGAGTAACACTCCATTTGCATATATTCTCTATAATTTTATCCATTCATCTGTTGGATAACAAAAATGCACCTCTGAGATAAGTAGAATTGTAACATAGCTAGAAATATGGCATAATGATTCTTCCTGCCTTACCCTTTGTTCAGCACTCCTTTGGTTAACCTGGGGATCTCCATGTTCTAATCAATTTAAGATTCTTTTTTTTAGTTCTATGAGGAATCCCAATGATAACTGGATTACAGTTCCATTAGGTCTATATATGAGAGCCTTCAGAATGGACATTTAGCTATAAATCACTCTAAATATCAAGGAATAGGAGATATATTCCTATTTTCTGATGTCCACTATAATCTCTTTTTTGTTAATTCTATAGTTTTCATTGTAGAACTTCCTCTGTTTTTATTATAGAAGAAAGTGAACTTTCTTTAACTTCTTCAGTTAGATTAACTCCTAAGTGTTTTTTAAGCCATTGTGAATAACAATGCTTTCCTAAGTTTTCCTCATCAGTTTCATTACTGGTGTACAGGACCACAGTTGAATTTTGTGTTTCATTTTGTATCCTGCTACCTTGCAGAAATTACTTAGTATATCAAAAAGTCTTTTTTGGTTAAATTTTGGATCTTCTATTAAGGTTCAAATGATCTAAGAATAAGATACTTTTGTCTTCTCTTTTGCTGAAGTTTTCATTCATATATACATATATATGCATGTGTATGCTTTTACGCATGTAGATACATATAAATATATGCTTATGCACATATTTAGTTGCGTTATATATTGCTATTGGTGCTACAGTGTTGCCCGATTCCCCTGGCTAAAATTTGAGTACTATATTAAACAACAGTTTTGATAATAGATCTACTTGTGCCTGTTTCAGCACAATAGCTTTCAGATTTTTTCAATTTGATATATTGTTGTCAGCGAATTTGGAATAAATACTTTTATCAGATTGAGATGAGGTCCCTCTATTCCCATTTTTTCAGGATTTTTCTTATGAATGGCTGTTGGAGTCTATTAAAGGCTTTTTCTGTGTTTATTGAAAAGCTTATGTGTTTTTTGTCCTTACATCTGTTTATATGATGTATTACATTTATTGACTTGCAAGTGTTGAACCATCCTGGCATTCATGGGATGAAGCCTACTCAGTCATGATATATGTTTTTTTAAATGATTTGTATTCTGTTTGCCAGTGAATTCCTGGACATGCTCCATCATGTCCTCTTCCCATAGTGTATTTCACTCCTGCACCTCAGCACTCAAAGCTCATTTTATGTAAATGGCAAATTTTGCATACTTTCCTAAGGGATAAATGAAGCTTGGGATTCTGGAATCCCCCTTTTGAGAATTCCCATTAACTGTTGGGATGGATCATTCACTCCCACCAAGTAAAACTCAACTAAAACTACTGAGATGCAAAAGGACATTCCAGAGCAAAATCCTTCTTAGCATAAGATCATCTCCATCCTCTTGAGTCATCCCAGAGTTATTCATTGCTTGCTGAGCTGTAGACCTCTGGATCTTCCACCTAATTTTGCTAGCCTTCCTATCATTGAACATACCCGTTGCATTGTACATACCCAATAAAAAGTGACTGGGCTGGAGTATTTGGGTCTTTGCCTGTCCTTATGCATTGACTTCCAAGGCCCCATCGTGCACTACTAAATGTGTCTCTGTTTCTTATTTCATCCTTTTGCTGTACCCCTCATATAGGCAGCCAGGGATCTCGGCCAGGTCCCTGATATCAAGCGATATTTTACAGTGAATCTTTCACTATATACAAGATCTTAAACATGACTGGGTTGAGTTCCTTTGCCACTAGACAAAAGAGTTCAGGATACTCCTAGTGTGGTGAATGAATTCACTTGTCTCATAGATCTTGGGCTACAGTGTTACAGACAGAAGAGACAGATTGACTTTTCAAAGCGATTTTGCCTCAATGTGTTCTGAATGTTGCGTAAGTCAATTAAAGAATCACCAGATAAAATTTAACTTTAAGGGAGTCCAGCAAACACATTCAGCTCATTCACTGATAACAATTTATCCCAGTTAAAATATTTTGCATCTTTAAATGTCTGGCAGAGATTTCAACATCTGCCCTACATGAGCATCTTACAGTTAGTTTACAGAGTTGTGGTGCTACCACATGGACCCCCAGAGCAGACACCACGTTCACCAGGGCAAGCACTCAGCTCTGCCTGAGACAGATACCCTGAGTCAGACTCATATTCCAGCGGCACACGCTCTGTCACCGCAGCTCTGACTCCTCCATTCAACACAGGAGCTCCGTGGGGTTGCATCTTGGTCTCCAGGAAGAAGAACAAAGCAGGGTTTTACTACCACATGACTCTGCACAGGGTGTAGCCTTACTCTTCCAACCTGTCCAGCTCCTACACGCAAGATATGTTAACATCGGGCACCTGGAACGCGTCAGTGGGAGGGGGGCAATGAATGCTTTTTAAACAAGTTTTCTCCCCATTTCTCAAAATGAGGATTAACACTGAGTACAGATTACAAGGATGGGTAATGAATTAAGGAGGAAAATAAAGATAAAACAAGAAGTTAAATCCAGTCCCAAAGTAATGCGAGAAGCTTAATGTCAAAATTTTTATTTTGGCATGTCAAATAAGTTAATGATTGTATGATATTGAAGTTACTATGTTATTTGATTTGTTATTGAGTCATGTCATGAGTTAAACTCTTTTTGCTCAGAGGCAGTTAATGTGTCTTGAGGACACTGTGGAAAACAAGTACTCATCAGTGTCACACTTTGATCTCAGTCTGCCGGTGTTCACTTGAGCAGACCAGAAGCAAAGCATGGGGGGTCTGCTGGTTACACGGGAGGCTCTGCAGGGGATACTCAGGTCCCCACAGTCTCCTCCTCCAGCCTTTATTCCAGGGTCCCCTGTTGTGTTTTCAAAATCGAGCAGTGCTGTCACTGTGTGCGTCCTGACAGTGTCTTCTCCAGACTCTTCTAGTGTACTTCTCATGTCACGTGAGAGCGGGGACAATTCCCAGTAAACACTGAACCACAAAGGGGGACACTGGGAATCAACAGACTCAGAGAATCTCTAAACATAATCAGAGTAAAAGAATTAAATTAATCATCTCCAAATATGGAGATAGGCATGGTTTAAACTCACTTGCTTTGTCTTTAGAATGTGTGCAAACACATATACTTATGAAACATATAAAAGTGAATGTCTAATCCTACTGATTTCCCTTGTAATTCAGCAGCCAACTTAAACGTTTCATATTAATTGCTTGAAATTTGTTACACTTTTACAATGATTTGCTAGCAAAAAATAAGGAAATCCTCCTGTATAATTTAGGCCCTACTTTCTCAACCTTTTCTCTAATTTTATGTTTTAGCAAAAGGCTGCTCAGAAGAAAAGCGCTCAGATGTTGGGTGGAATCATTCCTCCAGTGCAGGAGGTGGATCCTGTTACGATGCCTGACTAAAATGAAAAATCTGATACTGCAAGTTGGAGAATTTGGGAAATAACTTCATAAACATTTTAGTTAAAATAACTGAACTTCAAGCATTGAATTATAACAGATATGTTAGGATATGCACAATAATGCCTAATAAGCCAAAATATAATTTTAGTTCTTAAAGTTTTCATAGACCCATGCGAATCATAACTCTTGGATCGGTAGATGTGTTTACTCTTGAATAACTATAGATCCAATTTACAAACACTAAATACTTAAAATGACTTAGGTAAATAAGCAACATGGTAATCTGTAAGTCTTCTAAATATTTACTCAGTGGGAGCATGCAAATTAAAAGCAACATAACTTAATGGTAATCAATAGTGCTAACTTGGAAAGAATTTGGTAATATATGAAGCATATAGAATTTGTGTGCAATCTTGAGCAAAGTCTAAAATTACACACTTTAAAAATATTTTACATAAAGTTATGAGATATGCACCAAGAGAAATAAAATGATCACACAAAAGAGTTTTATAGCAGCTTTAAACATCTCAGTTCCAAATTAAATGCATCACAGATGATCACCAAAATAATGGAAATAAAACAAATAGCATTATACTGAGACAGGATATATTACAAAACAACAAAGAAATGTAAGTTGTTGACATGGGGATCCATGTAGGGAATACTGTAAATTTTACAACGCTTTCAGAAGAAAAGTCAAATGCAAGAACAATCTTCTGTTGGATTTCACTCATACAAAGGTTTAGAATAGTCAAACTGAGACTCGGATGGAAAGCAGACCAGTGCCCGTGTGCTGGATGTGGGTTTTCACTGGCACATGAGTGGAGGGGGCGCTGTGAGGAGGTGGAGGTGATGTCTCTGAGAATGTGTGTGTCCCTGTGCAGAGGCCCGGTGTCACTGTTTGAAGAAGAGTCTCACAGATGATAGTTCAACTGTGTGCCAAGTATACCTTGATTTGTAGCAAATAACAACAGTTAACCCTCATAATTGCTCTAATATTGCATTTCATAGCAGAAACATTATGGAGTGTGACACAAAAATTTATACTAAAGATTGCTGATGCACAGAGTTACACAAAACAAGTTGACTTAGTAGTGAAAGTAAATAAATCCAAACTATGCAGACTCATTCATCCAAATTGTAATGAAAACAGCAACAAACAGACCATATACATGCATATATAAGCCTTTGGTGTAGGAAGTCTCCAACACATGCTTTCAGAAGTGCTTAATGTTGGAGCAATTAAATATCCTTTCATTCATTTCTTAAGGCAGCACACTGCCTCACAAACTTCCTCAGGGCTCCCTTGACCTCACTGTTCCTCAAACTGTAGATCATGGGGTTCACCATAGGAGAAAAAATTGTATAGAAGGCTGACACAATCTTATCGTGTTTGGCTGATCTGTAGGATGTGGGCCTCATGTAGATAAAGATAGCAGCTCCATAAAAGAGACTCACCACAGCCAAATGGGAGGAGCAGGTGGCAAAGGCCTTCTTGCGGGCCTCTGTGGAGCGCATGTGCAGGACAGCAGTGAGGATGACGCTGTAGGAAGTCAGGATGAGGGACAAAGGGATCAGGAGCATCAGAACACAGCAGATGTACATGAAATACTCAAATGCAGAGGTGTTGCTGCAGGCCAAACGCACCACTGTGGGGGCCTCACAGAAGAAATGATCGATCTTGTGACTACTGCAGAATGGGAAGCTCAGGGTAGCTGCAGCCTGCATGACCCCATCAGCTGCCCCTAGGAACCAGGACGCCAAAGCCATTCTCAGACATACCTGCCAGCTCATGAGGGTGGCATATCGCAGTGGGTGGCACACAGCCACATAGCGGTCATAGGACATGGCTGCTAAAAGGAAGCACTCTGCACCTCCAGTTGTCTGAAAGAAGATGATCTGCAGCCCACAGCCCACTGGGGAGATGGACTTCTCTCCAGTCAAGTAGGCAGCCGCCATCTTGGGCACGATGGTGGAGATGAGCATGAGGTCCATGAGGGAGAGCTGGCTCAGCAGGAAGTACATGGGCGTGTGCAGCCGGGGGTCCTGGTGGATCAGGAGAACCATGAGGGCATTGCCAAGGAGGGAGGAGATCATTATTGCTAGGATGAATCCAAAGAGGATTTGGTGGGCTGTGGTATGGTCAAAGAGTCCTAGGAGAATGAAATCTGAGGTGGTGTTCCCCTGCTGCATGAGTTCAAACAGAGGTGCTGCTCTCAGTGGAAGAGATGAGAGCGATCTCAGGAGTCAATGCCGCATGTGAAGTAAAGATTATTGAAAATATTTGTGTGAAAGATGAAACCTAAGGGCTGGGAGTTTGGCTCATCAGCTTAAGCGCCTGCCCTGGCAGGCGCAAGGTTGTGAGTTCGATCCCCGGTGCCGGAAAAAAAAAAAAAAAAAAAAAAAACGAAAGATGAAACCTATATCAAATTCTTCATCTGACATTTGCAAAATTCTTTTAGATGTATATAAATTTAAAACAAACTGTTTCCTTAATTCAAAGTTTATATTATAAACATTTTGCCGGTTGATTATTGGTTAATTGGTGTAAACATCTATATTCTGATAATTTGAGATGCATGATTTCTCATTACCTGTTATTAATATAAATGGATGAGAAAGAAATAATTCATATACTTGTATCTCAGCATTCATTGTATGTAGATTTTAAAAGTGAATCAAGTCAATAGTTTAGTTACACCATTGCTACCTACTTGTAATAAAATTTACACATTTATAACATATCCAAATTTAATCTACTGATATCACATAAGCTTCCCTGAAATTGATAAGCACTGGACATTCTTTTTCTTTGGAAGGAAAGACATTGAATCTTCTCAGATATAGTAAACTAGAAGCACAGTGTGTGAGGTGATTAACATGTGGTAGGACTAAGTACCTGACATCCACAACTTACAGGGGCAAATGGTTTGATCGAGTCACATTTCAGAGGTCTGCATCATGCATGGCTGGCTCCAAAACTGAAACATCAGGCTGGGATTGTGGGGCTGAGAGGAGCTGCTTAGCTCATGGTGCTGGAGTGCACAGTGATGGAGTGACTCCAGATAGGAAGGGGCTGAGGGCATAAACCAAGGTTTGTCTCCACGACCACAGCTGCACATTGAGCTGTGGGCTTCACTAACCCAGGGTGGAGTCTGAGCCCATCATGTAGACAGTCCACCTGACCCACGGAGTGTGCAGATCCATGGATAACTTTATTGGTATTTAGTACTCCATTTAGTACTGCTACAGAGGGTTATATATTTAAATAAAATGCCCGTGCCTATTTCTCTAATTTATAGCTATAATGTGAAATGCAGCTTCTTAATCATTCAGAAGGTTTTTGCTGTAATAATCTGTTGATCTTCTCTGTCACACAAATGCCAAACCTACCAGATGGATGGGCAATCTTAGTTCTTTATTCATTTCTAAAACTACATCAATACCTTGGGCATTCCCAAAAGAATCTTAATCTCTACCATATTTTCATCTTTGATCCACTGCTGCCTCACATGTTATAACCTATTGGATAAAACTGTCAAGGGCTGGAGCGATGTGGACACTAACTCATTAGGTCTCATCCCTCTTCCAGCTGCTCCCCTTGCTGAAGGCCTTTTAATCTTCATGCTGCTGAGGGCGCATCCATAGTTTAGTCACTCTGCATGTTCAGCACATTTCTTAAATTTCCTTTTCATGCAGCTAAAATGGGGTGTACTCATTATAATCCTAAGGAGTGCATTCTCATCCCAGTACCAACGTCCCTGGTGCCCATCTCTGAAACTCTCTTCATCTCTCCAGACTGAACCTCTTTATGAACTGAATTTAAAATCCTCCCTCAGCTAGGAGAAATCACCACTCTTACATGGTACATGTTTGATTGTGCCAGATAACTCATATGTGGAAGGTGTGTGTGTGTGTGTGTGTGAATGTGTGCATGCGTGTGCGTGTGCGTGTGTCTCTTCCTGCACGCCCTGATCACCCTCAGGGCTCATCAGTGCCCTCTCACGCATCCCAGTTCCCTTCCTCCCGCTCTCCGCAGCTCTCCTCTCACAGACGTCCTTGGTTGATTCCTCCACCTGCTGTGACCTCTGTGCTCTCCCCCACCACTGAGTCCCTCTGCCTGACTGAGGGGACGCGGGACAGTCAGAGCTCTGTCCTGATGAGGTCCTGAGATGTCACAGAAAACACCTCTTCCTTGACTTCATGTGACTTCACTAACTTCTCAAGTCATGCAAGAGATATCTGCTAATTCATAGAGAAGAAATTCAACAAATACCAGAATTATCTGCTAGGAAGTGAATGTTCTTATGATGTAGCTGCCTCTTCCTGGATTTCAGTAATTTTAAAATTTGAAATTGTTAGCCTGAATTTCTCAATTGAGCTGGATAACCAATGCACAATTTTTAAGGAAAAGTAAATGTGTAAAGGCAATTGTATACTGAGTTTAGTTTTTGATTCAAAATACTGCAGTATTTAGAACTAAATATTAGAAAAAAACAAATGCATGAGCAAAATTGTGTTTGAAGGTGATCTCATTTTTCATTTTTTTAAAAAAATAAAACCAAAATTACTCCAATGTATTCATAAAGACATGTCACACTAGTGAAAATGGCTACAATTTATACAAAAATGACTTTTTAGATAATCTTTAAAAATTATCATGAATATAAAGTGTAGTAAAAATTTACAAGTAATAATTATTTCATCTTGTAAATACAGTACGAAGTGTCATTAAAAGCGTGGCACAACCTCAAATTAGTGAATTATTAGAAAATAATTCTTACCCTGAAATATAGAGATTTTCTTCTTCTTTCTTCTCTGTGTCTTCAAACTGCAAGAGGTTTTCTAAATTCCTTTTCTTCTGTTTCCAAAACTGTTTCTAATCATGGTTTAAGAACTCCACGGCGTCTCCTCCGCACCACAGTCCTCCTCTGCCGTGTGTGAGGAAGTGGGGATGGTGCCCTTCCGTCTCCTAACCAAAACCTTTTCAGTAACCACTGAAACTACAACAGAGCCTGGGATATCCTTCCAAAATTATTCCAAAGTCCAGGTCAAAATTCAACATTAAAACTGTCAATTGTTCCCGAGGATATTGATCTGGATAACCAAGATACTCTGCCGAGAACAACATACTAATAGGAAAAGGATTTGACAGAATCAGCTGATCATGAGAATCAGCCTGACGGGAGAATCCCCTGGCATAAATCTAGTTCTCCAGAGAGTGAGACAGCTAACGGAGGATTCCCTGTACACAATGTGCACAGTAGGTGGTTAACTTGGTTCTTTGCAGTTGCATGTTCCCCAGGAAAGCGCTGACTGCCCCACTTCCATGCAGTGAGAACAGTGACCTCGCAGACCGAGCCGCAGCAGCATCGCCCCGTGCAGTGCATCTGCGCAGGAAGGGCTCAGGTCCAGCTGAGGCCGCCTCACTTTATCAGGGCTGCGGTGACTGTTTCGGGCTCGGCCCCCGCCAGCCTTGGCTGCACCACGCTCTCATTAACCAGCCCGAATCACAGAGGTGCGGCAATGCAGGCTCCAGGGATGTTCGATATCAGAGATATTTTGCTGACTCATAGGCGTTTGGTGCACCTTGTATATACTACAGGAAGTCGTGACAGATCAAAACAACAACAACAACATTCATTAGAAGTAATGTAAAATGCAAATGAATGTCCTTGCAAAAGGATTAGAAATTTTAAAATAAACTAATGAGCAAAGCACTGATTCTGGGATCAGTGTTCATTACACATTCCCCATCCTGCTCAGCCTGCCTCTATCACAGGTGCTGTATAGAAAGACAGATTGGCGCATTCAGACCCTGACACAGACTTCACTTTGAGACAGGCACACTCTAAGGACACGGTCTTGGGAAGAATGAACGAGATGGAGGGGAGAACACCCCGTGCACTGAGGACCTCAGCCCCTGGCTCCCCGGGTTTCAGATCACTCCCATTTTGGTTCCCAGATGTGAACTGGAAACTACCCAGCATTGCAAACTTCAGAGCAGATAATCCCTATCATTGTCACTGTATAAGGGTTAATCCATTTCTGGAGCATTCTACTTCCTGTTCTAATTGAAATGAATTCATTTTTCAGCTTTCAGTTATGCACTCTAGCTCACAACATCAGATTCCAAATTTTCATTGCATTAATTGCTAGAAAAAGAAATGCAACAGACAGAACCAAGTCCTAGAAGAAGGCGGTGAGTGACCTTAGAAGGACAGAGTAATGTGGATGAGCTTAGCTTCCATCTCTCTACTGTTTCTCTGCTTTGTATGGAATGGGAGTATTTCTGTCTCCCGGGGTGTACTCAGCACTTAGTAAGTACTGGGAGAGTCGTGGTCAGCACCAGCACCAATACTTATATTTCTCCAAATTTGTGCATCACCTGAGTGAGAAGATGTAATATTTTCACAAAGAAGAAATTACTGCCCTTTTCCATATTACGACATTAGCATAAAACCCATTGTGATGAGAAATTTTTACTTCCTAAGTGTTGAAAGAAGCAAGTCCTACTCTTTTGGCCTTTTGTAATCCAAAATGAATTAGTTGGGACCAAAGAAAACACTAAGTGCTCATGGTCATGTTCATGTCATCTGTCCAGGGGCAGATCTTCAGGTCTGGGGTGTCACTATCCCCAAGTGGCCACAGCAGTCTCACTGCTGTCATAAAGGCTTTGCTCAGTTCACTTTCTAGACTCTCTTCCATCTCTTGTCAGGTAGTGCCAGTTTTACTAGAAATACACATATTTGAATAGAATTCACTTTTTACTGAGAGCTAAAATTTAAAAAAAAGTCACCCTTTCCAGACATCATTGCTGAGCTCCAGGAGATGCTGTACTATATAACTTCTGTGGAACCCTGTAACCTGAATCCTGGCTCTGTGTCAAGGAAAACAGAAACTCACCTCACTTCATTCTGAGTGTTAAGAAGACTCCTGCATGTCTTAGAAAATTTCTCCATAACCTCTTTTGTCCTATTGTTTTTAAACTTTCTCTTAAAGACAAAAAAAAAAAAAAAAAAAAAAAAAAAAAAA
>RJWM01041701.1:0-14747 GCA_004363535.1 Dasyprocta punctata | reverse complement strand
ATTATTTTTATGAGGTATACTAAGAGCATTCTAATGTAATGTTAGGGGAAAAAATCTTATCTTTTAAATAAACAGACTGACATTTTTATGGCTGATATGAAATGAAACCTGGGAATTTTATGAGTAAATAATTCATTGGGAGTAGGAGGTGTCTGGGGACATAAAATCAAAAGAATGACCATGGGTTAATGCCTCTTGAAGTTGGGGGATTGATTCATGCATGGCCATGTCAATATTTTCTTTACTTTTTTGTTTGAAATTTTCCATAATAAAATGTGCAACCATAATTGATGTACTTATTTTTTCCTATAATGAGCAAAAACCCTCCTTCAAATGTCTCTAGGGTCAACGCCCCGCTGGGCGGGCATCCTGCCTTCAGCTGTGAGTGTGACAGGTGACGGTGCTGACAAGCTCCCCCTGCACTGGGGGTCGATGCCACTGGTTCTGTCATGTCAACATAATTTTTCAAAATATTATTCAATTTTTGGGCTGGGGATTTAGCTCAGTGGCTCAAGTGCTTACCTGGTAAGCACGAGGTCATGAGTTCGATGCCTGGTACCAACAAATAAATAAATAAACAAATAAATAAATAATTCAATCTTTATAGTGTACTTACACATAAGAATAAAGTATTTTAACCTTTTCAATATTAATAGAAGGGCTACTTCCACCTTGAAACCTTTCCTGACCATTAATGCCATTACTTGCACACCACTCAAACGATCCATTTACTCAAGGGACCCATAACACAACCTGGCTATAATTTGGTTACTGTCTTAGTTACGGTCCTCGTCAGTGAGACACAAGGCCGACATCACCACCTACAAGAGCAGAGGCTGATTTTGGCCGTTTCAGCCCACAGACAGCAGGCTCCAAGGCAGGATGGCCCAGTGGAGAGCCTGGTGGAGGAGAGCTGCTCAGGTCATGGAGGCCAGGAAGCAGTTGGGGGGCGACAGAAAGCATTCCAGGCCACACACCCAGTCACCCCCTCGTCAGACCAGATCCTGCCTCCCAACGGCAAGTCAGCTACAGCTCCCACGATCACCACCCAAAAGCCCTGCCTAAGAACATCGGAGGCTTCAGGGGGACCTCTAGATCTAAACTGTAACAGTCACTTGTTACAGAACAGGGTGCTCCACACGACACCTGTTAACCAGGTAGTTGTGGCTGTTACAATCAGTCTTTTCCCTCTAGTAGGTTACAAGACCAGCGGTCACCAGTCTTACTCGTCTTTGTAAACCCAGCAACCATCTAAACACCCGGCACAGGTCAAGTACACAAAAATTATCTGTTAAACTAATGAATGAATGAATGAATGAATGAAATTTATGATTCCTCCATCCACAGACCTATGTAAGATCAGTGGGGTCAACTACAAGCCACGAGGATGCGGATTAATTTACAGTTACAGCTTATGCAGGGCTCCACAATTCATCGGACCAGAAACACACGGCAGTGTGTTTCCAGACTGTGCATTCAACATGCGCCTCTGAGTCCAAAGAGCAGACAACCGTGAACTTTTCACTTGCGCAGCGGTCAGCGCCCGCGAGTCTCCCTGACCTCCATCCCGCCTCGAGTCTGACGCCGCGGTAAACGCAGGCGGAAAGCGCGGTGAGGCAGGGACGGGACAAAGGACGCAGTGAGCGTGTGACCCTCGGAGTCAGCGCAGGGCCGCGGCACACAGCACGGGACCATATTTCTTTCACTCCCCAGCACCAAAGAACAAGGGGAAAAAGCCCCCAAAATCTCATGACTTTTTAAAGACTGCATCACAATACTCTTGTCTTCAAAATGACTTTGTTCAAAACAAGGTCCCGCTGGATTCCCACAGTAACAATGCGAGGTAAGCAGACCCTGCCAGCTGGGTTGAAGAGGAGGAAAGTGAGGGAATTGACGCTTCACTGGAACGGAATTTTCATGCTTCTCAATTTCATTTTTTATGATGCTCGTTTGCGTATGTAACGCTTGTGCGCATCACGGGGAGCTGGCGCGTGGGCACAGCCTAGCGTTGTTCCTTGTCTCCGTCCCCTCCCCCTTTGCAAAAGATCCATCTTCCAAACAGGATTTTAAAATATGACCTAACTTTCAAGAATGCAATATGCCAGAATCCTATGCTCTCAGGACCAAAAAAAGATTCATTTGTGAGGAACAGATTTAGAGGTATTCTGTAAACCCCACAAGTAAGTATAATTTTTACGGATCGATTTTTAAAAATTCACTTGGAAATAATCACACAGCAGCTAATACGTTTCAGATTCCTCAGGGAAGTATTGGCGTGACCTCCAAAAGGAACAGCCCCCCAACGAAGGAGAGGTGTTTGTCAGCTTGGTTGTTTGTTTGTTTTTAGGTACTTGAATACTAACTTGCTCCTTGAAAAAGCAGGGTGCAGAAATCAAAGGCCTGATTGTGCAGCGTCCTTCTCTGGGGTCCTTATTCAGCCTGGTTCCCAGCAAGCCGCAGTTCAGGGGAAAGGGGCCAAGTTTTGTTTAAAAACCAGAGACTAAAAGAGCTCACTCAGCACGCAGCTCACACTGGGTTGCTGTAGTCACCACGTGAAAGTCTTTGGCGAGCTGCTGTAGGCAGCGACCTAGACTCTGGCAACAGCCTCAGGATGCGGGAAGCGCCTTGCGGGGCTGCCTTGCCCTGGAAGGGTGTCCTTCTCCCCAGGGACGCCAGGGACTGCCAGGTCCCTAGGGAGCTGAGACCCAGGGAGGAGGTGCGCAGAAGTGTGGCTCCCCGCCTGTCCCCCGAGAGGAAGGAAAATGAAACTGACCATTGCTCCTGTCTGCTGGGACGATTCTCAGCCCCCACCCCCGGGGGCCCCGCACCGAGTTTCCCTCGTGTTCTCAGGCCCAGGCGCGCGAGGGTGCGAGACACGGGGCACCCCAGCAGCGCCGGCGGCCCCGCTGCGCCTCCGAGGGCGGAGGTGAAAAGAAAGGGGGGCAGGGCTGGAAAGGGAGGACGGGGGTCTGCAATGATGACACGCGGAGACCCCAAAGCCGAACCCTCCGGCCACCGGGAGCTGCCTGCCCCGGTCGGGCGCTCGGCAGCGCGAGCTCCTCGGGCAGCGGGAAGGACGGCGGCGCGGGGAGCCCCCAGCACTGCGGCAGGCAGCGGCGCCAGCGAGCGACCCCTCCCGTGCGTCCCGGCGTCGAGTGACGCACAGCACCGCCCCCGGCGCGCACGGAGCCTGCGCCCGCGCCGCCCCCGCGGGCCCCCAGGACCGCTGCGCCCGGCCCGGCTTCGTTCAGCACCGCGGCGCGGACAGCGCCCCGCACCGCGCCCGGCCCCTCCGCGCCGCCCGCCCTCGCTCGCCCGCCCACCCCGCGGCCCGTGCGCGATGGGGCTTCTGTGCGCCGGCGCCTGGCTTCTGGTGCTGGTGCTGCCCGGCGGCCCGACCCACGCTTTCCCCAAGCCCGGGGGCGGCGAAGGTAGGTGGACGCCGGCGCTCTCCCCACCCGCCCTGCACCAGCCGCGGGAAGGTGGAGCTGGCGCGGCCCCTGGGCCGCGCTCCTCTGACCCGGTCCTGTCCTGTCCGTGCACCTTGGCACAGCGATCGGTTTGCATTTGGAGGCAGAAGACAGAACCTACCCCTAATATGATCGAGCAATAACAACGTGGTTTGTTTTTAAACAATAACGACATGGGGCGTTTATTTTGAAGAAGGGAGGGAGTGGCTGTTGGGTCTAAAGTGGCTCGGATCTTTCTTTCTTTGTAGTTTTACAACCTTCTCATAGCCTATTCATAACATGTGCAGTAATGAGGAAAGCGCTTCCGGTGTGCCAGTAATGCCAATCCAAATTATGCTGGCTCTAGCTGAGAAGAGCTGGCCAGCTGAGTGTTTGAACGATGTTAAATTTCTGGTCAGGGAAAAAGATGGGATCTGTTAGCTTGGGAAATGCACCAGCATAGCAGCAGGGCCACGCTGACATCAGCCACTGTGTGCTGTTGGTGGGCTGTGTTAATATATACTGTTTAACAGACCTCCCAAAGTATTTCTTCTAATATGTGTCTTTTTCTTTCCTTTTAAAAAAATATTTCAATGAGAGACATACTCTGTATTTCCAATGCATAATTCAATTTGTGTGTGCTTATTCTAGACAGATCTCTACATAATAGAGAATTAAGTGCAGAAAGACCTTTAAATGAACAGGTAGGTCAGAAATAATATTGTGAATGCCATTTTGTCTTGCTTTCATCATTATCATTGTTATCATGTGTTTTGGTTTGTTTTTGTTTTTGTTTTGTTTTGTTTTGGTACTGGGGATCAAACTCACAACCTTGCGCTTGCCAGGTAGGTGCTTACACTGCTGAGCTAAATCCCTAGCTATCATTGTTATTGTGCTGTGACATTTTCGCCATTTAAATTTACAAACTGCAGGAGTTTAAAAGTAAATTAACAGAAATTAGGATGGAAAATCTAGTTCTAGTAATTTCTGTGCCTTAACAGTTATGGGTACTGAGCTTTGTATAATACACAGGACAAAGCATGTAATAACTCGGCAAGCTCGGCGCCACAGCCACTCTATCATAAGATGCTTAATTTCCCAGAGATTTGTCTTTTACCACTATTTTAGGAGAAAGGAATTAACACTTACACAGCATCTGCTCATTATTTCATCTCGTTTAATCCTTCCAACAATGCTTTGAGATCGGAATCATTACCCACATTTTACAAAAAAAGAAAACTAAATCTACAGAGATTAAATTATTTGGCTCTTATACTTGGAGGTGAAGCAATGGTTTAAAACCAGGTCTGTCTCTTGTTTGTGTCACAGATTGCTGAAGCAGAAGCAGACAAGCTTAAAAACATATACCCTCCAGGTAAAGAGAAATCATATCAACATTAATTTAAACAATACAGGTTATGAGAATCTGTATTAAAATGGACGTATTGGGCTTGGGACTTTTTTTTCCAGAAGACAAGCTGAGTGAAAGCAATTATTCTTTTGTTGATAACTTGAACCTGCTAAAAGCAATAACAGAAAAGGAAAAAATTGAGAAAGAAAAACAATCCATAAGAAGTGCCCCATTTGATAATAAATTGAATGTGGAAGATGTTGATTCAACCAAGAATCGAAAACTGGTAGATGATTATGATTCTACTAAGAGTGGATTGGATCATAAATTTCAAGGTAAATGTTATCAAAGAATTTTTTTCTCTCTAGTTTTTCTAATTTGGAGTTTCTCATTATAGGTTGAGAGAAAATTCATATTTTAAAAATATCCTTTATGCATTCATAAATTTCACTAGTCAAATTGAGATAAAGCCCAGATTTACTAATAATATCCAAAAATCCTGCTCCATAAAATCCTGAACTTTATTCTCTTCTCAAAGGATTATTCACTGATGCTTTGAAAAAAAATTAAGGTCTACTATCTTATTTCACATTATTAGATTCATATAATATTTTAGTTTATTTTAGCGATTAGCATAAAATATCAATAATTCTCCAATAATTAGATTAGTAAACCACTCCCCAAAAGTAGAACATCACGATTTTCTTTATAGTATTTTCCTCCACGCTATCTCCTTTCTATTTAGTCATCCTCGCCTTTCTGTGGCTTTATCACCTACACCCTGACATCCCCAATCCAAATGGTTTTCTGTCTCTGTTTTCTGTTTTTCTGGGATTTTTTGTTTTGTTTTGTTTTTTGAGACAGGGTCTTGCTACGCAATTGAGGCTGGCCACTAACTCACTTTGTAGCCCAGGCTGGCCTTGGCTTGTGGTGATCCCCCTGCCTCCGTCTCCTGGGATTACAGGTGTGCACCACTACACCTGGCTTAGGGACTTTTTTAAGATCATGAATTCTACTTTTTAACCTAAAATATTTGTTCTAGAAACAGACACTGGCCATAACTGTGTGCAAAAGAAATTTAAGCACTGTGAATGAACTGACTGTTTGGTTTAGTAACACGAGCAGTCTACTGTCTGACTGGATCTATCACGATGGTTGTGCATCCAGGCAGAGGCCTGGGTCCGTTTGTGATTTGACCGCAAACTTGAACAGCTGATTTTTAAAATTGTCCAGCATTTCGTTACCATCTCAAGTAGGTTTGGAACTGCCAAGTGCTAGTCCAGAGGGCTTTAAGTTTATGGGTCAACTTCTACTGTCCCCTCACGCCCTGGAAGTCTAGAACAAGAGAGCTTGGAGCCTTGAAGGTGAGTGGACCTCAGAGGGAGGCACACTTCATCCTGGAAGGTGGGTGATGTTCCCAGACCTAAGAGCACCGTGAGGAACCCACCCAATACTCTTGCCCTGTGGGCCTATCCGTTACTTCTTTTCTGTGCTTTCTACAGTATGCACGATTCAGGAGTTTTCCAAATTTCTTTTATGTGATGGTGCCTTCGGGCTCCTGTGTGGGTCTGTATTGATTAGGATTCTCCAAAGTAACAGAATCAAGATAAAACGTTTGTATGGTGAAACCAGAAGCAGCCCAGTGGCCATCGGCTGGATCCAAGAGGAAAGAATCCAAAACTGCCCTCCGAGCCCTTGAGAACTGGAGCTCTGGGTCCGGTAGGTGCTCAAGGCTAAGGCTGAACACCCACTGCATCGCAGTCTGTGTTGGAAAGCTAAGCGTCTGCACTGGAAGGCTGAAGAACTGAACACCAGCGTCCAAAGGCGAAGGCGAAGACTAGCGCTCCTCTGAAGAGAAGAGACACTTGCTGCTCCTTTCCTTTTCCTGTTGTCCAGGCTGTGCGCCTACTGGTTGGTGTCACCCACATCCACAGTGGGTCTCCCCGCTCAGTGTGCAGCCTCCGTACCCAGCATCCACAGATGCACCTGAAATTTACCCACCCGCCAGGTGGTTCTTACGTCAAGCTGACTTCTGATCATAGACGATCCCAGCATTCAACTCACCAACATCTATCGTGTAATTATTGTTTCAGATTATGAACTAGATAGTCAGCTCTGTGCAGTCCAGACCTATTCATCACTTTATTTCCAATGTCTGGCAAATATTAAGACTTTAATAAAAAAAAATCAGTGAGCAAAATAATGCTAAGTATTTATATTCGCTGCAGGGATTCAGAATGAAAGTGACTTGGAATGTGGCCCTTTGACATCCTCTCAGGATGTGGTGGCCGCTTCACAACAGGAATGGCTTCTTTCTGAGGGCAGACGGGGTGGGTGAAATACCCCTTTGTGGGGTCATTTTGAGTTACTCTGTAGGAGCAAATAGAGGATGTTGTGTGAGTTGCTCTGTCTATTTTATTTCACTTTACTTTATTATTATTTTGTCTTTTTGGAACAGAGTCACTATGCAGTTCAGACTGGCCTTGAACTCACTCTGTAGCCCAGGCTGGCCTTGAACTCACAGTGATCCTCCTGCCTCAGCCTCCCGGGTGCTGGGATTATAGGCGTGTGCCACCACACCTGGCTCTCTGTGCATTTCATTTTATTTTATTTTAATTTATTTTATGGCACCAGGGATAGAACTCACAACCTCGCGCCTGCCAGACAGGTGCTTAAGCTACTGAGCCAAACTCCCAGTCCTAGTTTTTTGAGGCAGGTTTGCACTATGTAGGTCAGGCCGGCTTTGCGCTTACCTTGTAGCCCCAAGCCGGCCTCGAACTCACAACGCTCCACCTACCTCGGCCTCCCGAGTGCTGGGATTACAGGCGTGCGCCACCACGCCCAGCTTCTCTGCCCATTTTAGACCGCCCAGGGAAGCTGGTGGAGGAAGGCCAGGCTCGGTGCCCAAGGACTCCATGTTACGCCCGTGCCAAAAGCTCTGCCTGGGGAGACCGAGGCTCCCGGCACGAGGGGACAAGCAGGAGCGCGCAGCGCATGCTTCAGCGAGTTCCTAACGCGCTCCCCGTTGGGAAGCAAATGAACGGAGAAGCTCGTCAGTTATTTTCCAGCACCCGCAGGCAAGCGAGACTCTTCCTCCTCCGGATCCTGAGGGATCGATGGGGAGGGAGACAGTTTCTTCCACCTCTGCACAGACCGGGGCCGCCCGGGTACCCGAGGGCCTGACTCGCAGCCCACAGATGGGAAAACTGAAGCCAGCGAGCCAGGAGGGGCCCTGGCTTTACATTTTCGTCACCCTTTGGGGCTTCTTGCTTCTTCCTCACGCTGGTTCTTGGGGCTCCCAGGGCCCGAAGCTCAGCGATTACACAGCCCAGCGAGCTCCCCTCCTGGGTGCCCGCCCCACCCACTTCCTAGCTTCCTCCCCAACTCCAGGACGGCACCTTCCGTGGGGCTGCGACCACCCCCATCTCACAGAGTCTGAAGAGAAGCCACAGGAGAAGTCTGTCCAACGCCCCAGACGGCTCGACAAAAGGGCACAGTCAATCAGTGTGGAAATACCAGGCCGTAAATATGACGAGGGTTATTTGGGCAAAATCTGGCCAGGGATTCAATTTTCTTTTTCTCTAGATTACTGTGGTTTTTTTCAAAATCCAAATCCACTGTACAGAATTACAATAGTACGTTTGCTTTCGTATAGAATCATGTGGTTCAGGGGTAGTTTTCCATCTTATTTCAGTCAATTCTTATAAAATCCCATGAGATTGCTGCCCTTGTTACTCTTTCCATTGGCCCAAGGATATTGCTGGGTCCAAATTCTGGTCTTTTCGATCTTCCCAAAGGTGGCAGGGAGAGTTAGGTGCCTTGTGCACTGGTTGTGCTTGAGGCGAGAAGGCGAACGGTGTCCCGGTAAAGCTCAGGATGCGCATGCGCATGCTTCTCTGCAAAGCTTTGTGCGGGATCTGTTGCTGTATTTAAAAGTTTCAATCCCAGGCTCATAAAATCAATTCCCTGTCCTCTTAAGAATGGGACTTGTTAGCCAGGCGTGGTGGCTCACACCTGTAATCCCAGCACTCGGGAGGCTGAGGCAGGAGGATCATTGTGAGTTTGAGACCAGCCTGGGCTACAAAGTGAGTACAAGGCCACCCTGAACTGCATAGTGAGACACTGCCTCAAAAAGACCAAAAAAAAAAAAGACTTGTCATGTTAAGCTGCCTTACATGAAGATACTGGGACACATGTTCAACTAGAAGTAAATATTCATTCCAGGTATCATAAAAATCTTGGTTTTACACTCGGGTTCTGGGTGTGAGTCTGTTTCCCCCACCCCAGCCCAGGAATGTGGTCTGTGGCACCAGCACAGGGAGAGGTGTTACCCCCCGCCCCCGTTCAGAGTAGAATGTCAAATTGTATAATATAATGAATTGAATAATGTAGCATATTATATTTGAATGATATATAAATGCAGTATACTATGTAAATAGAAAGTATGGTTTGCATTATTAGTGATAATAATAAATGGAGAGGTGTTTTGTGTTGTCTTTAGCTCTTATTGCTACATAAGCTTTCAGAATTTCCATTGTCATCTAGGTTCTTAGCTTGAAACCCAGTTTTATTTCAAATGAAGTTTATGTGGACCAAGCATCACCATAAACATATTTCAAATGCACGTGAGTGTAGAAAAGCAAGGCATAGACTGTAAGTGTGATACACTGTGCAAAACCATGATCACCGTGGTTGCTCCATCTAGGTGACCCGGACGGCCTTCATCAACTGGACGGGACTCCTTTAACTGCTGACGACATTGTCCACAAAATCGCCACCAGGATTTATGAGGAGAATGACAGAGGAGTGTTCGACAAGATCGTTTCTAAACTGCTGAATCTCGGCCTAGTAAGTTGTACGCGTGAGAGTAGAGAGCCGGGCCACATCACCCTGACACAAGTCCCCAGGTGTCCGTGACCCATCTACTTCGTACTGAGGAGGGTGCGCTGCCCTGGAGGAGTTTATATTTTATCAAAAGAACTAGACGAGCACACGAGCCCAATCCCAGACATCCTGCAGACCAGAAAGTCCAGCTGGGGTAAAGAGAGGTGTCCCACGGAGAGGTGTTTGAAGGGGTCTCAGAAGGACGGTAGGGTTGTCACCAGAGTAGGTAGAAGACATATGTGGCGATCAAGGGAATAACAGGAGCACTGGCAGGTGCTGTGTAAGAAACTCAGTGCTCTGATGTCACCCAGCCTCAGCCTGGCCGCCTGCCCTGACCAGCCTGGCAGGGTTAGGAAGATGTTAATGTTCCAGAGTCCCAAGCTAGCCTGACCTTGTCTAACAAAGTAAGGGTTCCCTGGGTTTCCACGGGCAGGTTGGCAGTCACCTGGTTGGTGGCCCCAAGCCAGCATGTGATACAGGGATAGAAGGATTGTCCAGAAAGGGTCTGAAGATTCCTCTTCTAAATGTGCATGTTCAGTGCAGATCTTAGTCTAGATTTTTTTTAATCACGTGCATGAGAATAGCAGTTACATATGTTTCACCCCTTTATAACAGATCACAGAAAGTCAGGCACACACACTGGAAGATGAAGTTGCAGAAGCTTTACAAAAATTAATTTCAAAGGAAGCTAACAGTTATGAGGAGGAGCTCAATAAATCCATAAGCAGGACTGAGAACCAGGCTGGCAGAATCCCAGAGAAAGCGGTATGTATGTGTGTATGTTACGGCTGTGTGTACATGTGTGTGCATGGGTGTGTGCACACATGTGTGAGTGTATCCATGTATAATTAATACCTTACTTGATGCCAAAGAAGGTTTGTAGCATGTGGCATTTTTAGCCCACTTGAAATGTGTATAAGGTAAAAGATATAAACCTACTGTGAAAATAGAGGTTACATATCATAACCTGTTATATAGTAAATGTCACACTGTAAAATAACACTTAATATGAAAAATAACATTATCATATAATAACGGCTGTGTATAGTCTCAGTGTCCTGGAGCCAAATCCCTCATAGCTCTTTTGGTGTTCTATTTCCATTTGAAGTAGGTGTTATCCATTTTCCCCTTGACAGTAAGCAGCCTATGAGATCTTTCCCTGCTCCATGCATTCCCCCCCTTTTTTTTTTTTTTTTTGTGACAGGGTCTCACTAAAGTTTAGGTTGGCCTTGAGTTCACTTTGTAGCCCAGGCTGGTCTCAAGCTTGCAATGATCCTCTTGCCTCAGCCTCCCATGTGCTGGGATTCCATGAATTCTCTTTAAGACCCCAGATGAAACTGGTTCTAGGAAGATACCCAACTCCTCACCTGTCCCCTGGTTCTCCTGACCCCTGGTCCTCCTGTTCTCCAACAGCTGATCTCAAATACAAAGAAAGCACATACAGACTTGGGGTTGTGTTTTGGGAGGGGCTGGAAAATAGAAATCGGATCTGTTTTTTTTCACCAGCTAGCCTAAAAACGCTCTCTACTTTCAATCCCCGCCTTCTGCCATCCATTTAAACAGCTTCTAACTGCAGTCTACCCTTTCTAAAAAATCAAGACACCAACACTTTGTAAGTTTATCAGAGAATTCCTGACTCAAGCTTGTGGGTCTGAACTGAACCTGACACAGCTGTTTTCACGATCTTGCTCTCCTTACCTATCTCCTGAGTAGCAGCCGTGTATGAAGCACCGAAAACACTGTGCTCATTTTCAGAGATGCTGGGCCTGACCTCGAGGAGGTTCTGGTCTGAGGGAAGAGGCCCTCGTTTGTAGCACAACGGTGTGTCCTGTGAGGCCTCAGAAAGAGGAATCTGTCCTGCACCAGGCAGGCAACCAGCGCTGAGAGCTGAAGGTCAGCTTGGATTTTGACCAGGAGAGGCAGAGATGGGGCAGGAAGCGCAGGGATCCAAGCCACAGACAGGACAGCACTGCTGACCCAGGCCCAGACAGTGGCGAGGGTGAGGCTGGCGTAGAGCCGGCCAGACCGTGCAGAGCCCCGTCAGCCTGGTCAATGGCCTGAGCTCCGCTGCTGCAGCCTTGGGAAATGCACCTTGTCAAGAAAAGAGGTCTATTTGGCTTGCAGTCCTGAAGGTTGGAGGGCCCCAGATCGGGCCATGCCATCTGGCTCGGGCCTGGTGCTGCTCCCCACACCCGGTGGGATGAGCTGACGAAGGGGCCAGACTGCGAGGGGCTTCCGGCTCGCTCAGGACGACCAGCTTCTGCCAGAACACTAGCCCGCCCCGCAGGAGAGACACAGCCGCTGCCTGGTGACCGCTTTCCATGTCCGCGTGAGTTCCGACGGAGACGGCCACATCCCCGCCATGGCAGAGTCTAAGCTGAGGCACTTTACGGTCAGACTGTTAAAGCGTAACCCTGGCTACCTTGTGGACAGATGAGAGACAGAAAGAGAGGGAGGGATGGAGAGCAACAGAGACGTGGAGAGACAGCGAGGCAGAGACAGAGAGAAAGGAGAGACACAGAGAGAGGGAGAGAGACAGGTGAGAGAGACAGAGAGATAGATGAGAGATAGAGACAGAGGGACAGACAGATGAGAGAGACAGAAAGAGGGAGGGAGGGAGAGGGAGACCTGCTATGGAATTGGGAAATGGGACCAACGAAGCCACTGGTGGAGGAGATGGAAAGAAAAGTGGGAGGAGAGCTCTTAATTCCTGTCTGGTCCGTGGAAGGGTGAGTGGACTGCTCCCCAGATGGGAACACTGAACGAAATCAGATCTTGAAGAAAAATATCATACACCCACCCAGACAGCTGTTAAAACATCACCCAGTAACACCCAGGTGTGGCCACCTGCTGCTGCTGGACATGCTGAACGGCTCTGTGCAAACGAGTGGACCTGTTGCACTGGGGAGAGGTGTGAGCCGCGACTGTCCTCCTCACAGACAGCCATCAGCCAGGAGAGACTGCGAGAACCGGAGGCCCGGACCTGGCCCGTCCACTGCCCACTCCAGGGCCCTGGGGCCGGGCCCTTCCCCTGAGCGTGGGGAGCACCGCAGCCCCGGGCAAAGGGTTCCCGTCCTCGAGGTCAAGGGCATCACAGGGAGAGGGGGTGAGCTGACGTCTCATGACTTCTAACCAGACGCTCACTTTTTATTGCTTTCCCCCCTCACTGGAGACCCTGAAGGCAGCAATTCAGAATGGTGTGACACATGGAGAAAGCGACGAGACTGTGTCCAACGCGCTGACCTTGGCGAATGGCTTGGAGAGGAGAACCCAGACGCCCAGGGAGGGCGACTTCGAGGAGCTCCAGTACTTCCCCAACTTCTATGCACTGCTGAAAAGCATCGATTCAGGTAACCGCTGCGTTTTCTGACCATGGGGAACAGAAAGCGTCATTCTGGGATGTGTGCTGGCTGGGCTTTGCTTCCTGTTTTCAGTTTCCAAAGACAATCAGCAACACCGCACACCTGCAGCCGGGTGGGAGGCTCGTTCACAGCTGTTTGTCAGAAGCGCACTGGTCATGGGAATATTCAGGAGAGGGCAGCCAGGAAAGGTGGAGTTTCTGGACGGTATAATCTTCTTGCTCACAGAGGGTCCGTTTTATTTGTTCAGCAAACAGTTAGTGAACACCTGGTGCGTACCAGGCACAGGGACAGATGTCCTGCAGATAGACAGGAGGTGGGCCGGACGGTGCCCTGGCCCAGCTACGCAGCCTCAGCGTCCACTGCAACTCCTTTTTGTTCTCAGCTTTATTGGGATAGCACGGGCAAAAATCGCAAATAAAGGCAACCTGATATTTTAATATGTGGATGTTCATTGTGCAATGATCATGATAATCAGGTCATTAGCATCGCCACGACCTCCTCCTCCTCCCTGTCGTCCTTTTTTGCTTCTGTTGTTGTGAGAACCCTTAAGATCTACTCTCCCAAAAAACCGCAGACGGTCAGTCCAGTGCTGCTGCTACGGTCACCACGCTGCACGTTCCCCACACGTGTTCCTCTTGTATAACTGAAGCTTTAACCCTGCGACCAACTTCTCCCCATCTTCCCCTCCCCGGCCTGTGGCTGCCCTGCCCCCCACCCCGTTTCTGTGAGTTTGACTCTTACATTCCACGTGCAGTTGGCTCTCAGCATTCAGAGGACTGGTTCCAGCCTCCCCCAGACACCCAAATCCACACGTGCTCAAGTTATTTATCAAAACCAGGTCGTATCTGCGCATAACGTACGCACGTCCCACCGTGTGCTTTACATCACCTCCAGGTGCTTTATAAACCCAGTACAGGTCACTGTTACCTACACGCTTGTTAGACTGGTATTGTTTGAGGAACAAAGACAAGAAAACATCATGTTTGTTTTGATGCATTTTTTCCTTGAATATTTTCAACCCCTGGTTATTTGAATTCCTGCGTATGGAGCCCACAGATGCCGGGCTGACTTGAAGTGAGATCACAGAAGAGCTCTCTCTGTGTCTGGCTTATTTCATTTAGCATCACGTTTTCTAGATTCATCCGCCCCGTGGGGGGAAAAAGGGAAATCGCACCATCTGTCATTGGATCTTTTAAAAAGTCTTCCTCTTCCGCTCTTTGTGGGAACAGGGTATGGAATCTGGCTTATCCTTCTCTACATGAGTGAGGACATTGCTTTATAGACATTTTCAGCTTCAGTTTTCAAATAGACATTGGATAAAAGGGAGCCAGAAGCCCAAAACACATTTGGGAAATTGTTTTTTTTTTCAGTACCAAGAATCAAACTGAGGACCTTGCACTTGCCAGGCAGGCACTGTGCAGCTGAGCTAAGTCCTCAGCCCTACATTTGGGAAAGTATTTGTTGTTGTCTTCAACAAATTCACCAGTGTGTTCAGTCTCTTCTCTTGTACATGCACCGAGTTAACTGGAGGATTTCGGTCCACATTTATTTTTGGTTAATCTGCAAAGAGGATAACAATGGCCGATGCTTCTGTTACTGTTCAGACAGAGACTCTTGCCTAGTCTTCCCAACCTTTCTTCTGTCTTTCAAAAATGCAGGCCAGCTATGGTGAACACCTGTTGTCTTGGTTACTTTTGTCTT
>RJWM01041700.1:0-16283 GCA_004363535.1 Dasyprocta punctata | reverse complement strand
TATCAGTTATATCAATCAATGTAAATGGTCTCAACTCACCAATAAAAAGAAACAGACTAGCAGAGTGGGTTAAGAAACAAAATCCAACAATATGCTGTGTACAAGAAACACATTTCCCTCAAAAGGAAACTCACAGACTAAAAATCAAAGGCTGGAAAACAATACTCCATGCAACAGGAACCCAGAAAAAAGCAGGGGTAGCTCCTATGTTTGCAGACAATGTGAACTTCAAACCGAGAATGATCAAAAGTGCTAAAGAAGGTCACTGCATACTTGTTAGGGGAAAACTTCAAGAGGAAGAGATTACAATCATAAATATATATGCACCAAATATGGGAGCACCCAACTATGTAAGACAGCTCTTAATAGACATGAAAAACAAAATAAACAATCATACAGTTATAACAGGGGACCTTACTACCCCACTGTCACAAAGAGACAGATCAACCAAACAAAAAATCAGCAAAGAAATAACAGAACTGAATCAAACTTGTAAACAAATGGCCCTAGTAGATGTGTACCAAGTGCTCCACCTGTCAGCATCAGAATACACATTCTTCTCAGCTGCACATGGGTCATTCTCTAAAATAGGTCTTATACTGGTCTACAAAAAAAGCTTAAGTAAATGCAAAGGAACTGAAATAATTCCATGCATATTAACTGACCACAGCACAATAAAATTGGAAATGAATGACAAAAACCCCCACAAGAACCCCATAAACACTTGAAAATTAAGTAATAATCTCCTAAACAATCAATGGGTCACGGAAGAAATTAAAGAAGAAATTAGAAAATACCTACAATTGAATGAAAATGCAAATACAAATTACCGGAACCTGTTGGACACAATGAAAGCAGTCCTCAGTGGGAAATTAATAGCACTAAACTCCCACATCAGAAAAATGGAAAGAACACACATAAACAACCTAATGATGCACCTCAAACTTCTAGAACAAAAAGAGCAAGTCAAGTCCAAAGCCCAAAGAAGGGAGGAAATTATCAACATCAGAGCAAAAATTGATGCAATTGAAACTAAGAAAACAATACAAAGAATTAATGAATTGAAGAGGTGGTTCTTCGAAAGAGTAAATAAAGTTGATAAACCCCTCGCCAACCTTATCAAAAAGAGGAAAGAAAAATAAGAAGTGAAAAGGGTAAAATCACTTCAGACCCTGTGAAAATACATAAGATCTTCAAAACCTACTATGAAAACCTTTACTCAGATAGATTCAATAACACAAAAGAAAAGGGCAGATTCCTAGAAACCTATAAATTACCAAAGCTGAATCAAGAAGACAAAAAACTGCTGAATAACCCACTTTCAGCAAATGAAACTGAAAATGTAATTACAACCTTACCAACAAAGAAAAGCCCCGGTCCTGATGGATTCACTGCTGAATTCTACAAGAAATCTAGAAAGACTTAATGCCAACACTCCTCAAATCCTTCAATGAAATTGCAAGGGAAGAAAGTCTCCCTAACTGATTCCTGGAAGCAAGTATTACCCTAATACCAAAACCACAGAAAGACCCAACCAAAAAAGAAAATTACAGGCTAAACTTCCTAGTAAATACAGATGCAAAAATCCTCAACAAAATACTGGCAAATAGAATACAGAAAGTTATCAGGATGATTATACACCATGATCAAGTGGGGTTCATCCCAGGAATGCAGGGATGGTTCAACATACGCACATCAATAAGTGTAATACACCATATCAACAGGGCCAAGGACAAGAACCACATGATCATCTCAATAGATGCAGAAAAAGCTTTCGACAAAATCCAACACTCATTCATGATAAAAACCCTACAGAAAATCGGAATAGATGGTCTCTACCTCAACCTGATAAAAGCCATATATCATAAACCAACAGCCAAAATCTTATTAAATGGACAAAAACTGAAAAGTTTCAACCTAAAATCAGGAACAAGACAAGGATGTCCATTATCACTACTCTTATTCAATATAGTTCTGGAAATATTTGCCAGAGCAATTAGAAAAGAGCAAGAAATAAAGGGAATAAGGATAGGAAAGTAAGAAGTAAAATTATCAATCTTTGCAGATGATATGATACTCTACATAGAAGATCCCCAAAGATCCATTAAAAGACTTCTAGATGTAATAACCAAATTCAGTAATGTTGCTGGATACAAGATCAACACTCAAGAATCAATAGCATTCCTGTAGGCAAACAACAAAGTCACTGACAGAGAATTAAGGGAAACCACACCCTTCACTATAACATCCAAAAAAATGAAATACTTAGGAATCAACCTAACAAAGGAAGTAAAAGATCTACACAGTGAAAATTACATTACTCTGAAAAAGGAAATCGAAGAGGATTTCAGAAAATGGAAAGATATTCCCTGTTCATGGACAGGAAAAACAAACATCATGAAAATGGCCATTCTCCCAAAACTGTTACACAGATTTAATGCAACCCCAATCAAAGTACCACTTGCCTCCCTCAGAGCTAGAGAAAGCATTTCTGAAATTCATCTGGAACCAGAGGAGGCCTAGAATAGCAAAGGCAATTCTGGGCAACAAAGGTAAGGCAGGAGGCATCACAATCCCCGACCTGAAACTATATTACAAAGCTGCTGTGATAAAATCAGCATGGTATTGGAATAAAAGCAGACGTGAAGATCAATGGAATAGATTAGAAGATACAGCCATGACTACAAACACACTTAGCCACCTCATCTTTGACAAGGGGTTCAAACATGTACATTGGAAGAAAGATAGCCTCTTTAACAAATGGTGCTGGAAAAACTAGCTTTCCATATGCCATAAACTAAAACTAGATCCATGTCTATCACCATGAACTAAAATAAAGTCAAAATGGATCAAAGATCTGAATATTAAAACAGATAGTAAACTTGCTGGAAGGCAAAGTAGGTAAAAACCTTGATGACATAGGAGTAGGCAGAGAGTTCATGAACAAAAATCAAACTGCATGGGAAACACTTCCAGAATCAACAACTGGGGTCTCATCTTACTAAAAAGTTTTTGCATGTCAAGGAAATCTCCAACAGAGTGAAAAGGAAACCCATGAACTGGAAAAATATCTTAGCCAATTGTCCATCAGAAAAAGGACTTCTATCTAAAACATATAAAGAATTAAAAGAAATCAGGCCCCTAAAATTCAAGGACCCAATCCAAAAATGAGCATCTGAGATGAATTCACACTTCTCAGAGAAAGAAATACAAATGGCAAATAAATATACAAGAAAATTTTCAACATCAATGGTCATTCGGGAAATGCCAATTAAAACAACACTGAGATTCCATTTCACTCCAGAAAGAATGGCCAAGATTAAAAAATCAAACAACAACAAATGCTGGAGGGGCTGTGGAGAAAAAGGAACTCTTCTCCACTGTTGATGGGAGTGTAGATGGTGCAACCACTGTGGAAATCAGTGTGGAGATTCCTCAAGAAGCTAGGATTAGAGATCCCATTCAACCCAGCTATCCCACTTCTGGGCATTTTCCCCGATGAATTGAAAACATCATACCACAGTGATATTTGTGCACCCATGTTTATAGCAACCCAATTTATAATAGCCAGATCTTGGAAACAACCCAAGTGCCCATCAGTCTAGGAATGGATAAAAAAGATGTGGTATTTTTGTACAATGGAATACTACTTAGCTATCAAGAAAGATTGCATTGAGACTTTTATAAGTAAATGGACACAACTTGAGACCATACCCGTGAGATAAATCAAACTCACACGTGTAAATATCATATTGTCTCCCTAGTGTAAGAAACTGAAACAGTATATATGATCCAAAATCTCTAATAAATACTGTGTAAGGGTAAGAAACTGCTCAAAGAGCAAAAGTAATTGGGAAAGGGGAAAGGAGGAAAGAAGGAAGGGAAAAGGAAAAAGACATAAATCTGTATATGTAAGATAACTAAAATGACCATACTGCTGAATGTATTAGTTATTGAGAAAGATCAGTTAATACTCATATGATTAGATCAGTTTTACATGTCTATATCTGTTCATGTAAACAACTGTGTTGAAGGTAACGATACATAATATTGCAACCATTGTCAAGTTCCCAACATCTTGTTTTGTAAACCTATAATATTACTGTTTTGGATTTGTTGTTGTTGTTTGTTTGTCTCTTTTGCTTTTTGTCTTTCTTATGTGTCTTTTTTCTCTTAAATTAAAAAAGAAAAAGAAAACAAGGCTGTGTCCTTCCAGTGTCATGTTTCTTAGCCATAACAATGTGAGTGTGGAAGGGCTTCCTGTTTATGCTTTAGAATATGAGAAAGGTTTTGTGTATGTATGTGTGTGTAGTTAACATAAAAACTACCACAAAGTTAAGGGACTAAAAATAACACAAACGGATTCTTATGCAGACCTGGAGGATACCAATGTAAAATCAAGGCAACAGCTGAGCCACACCCGCCTCTGCCTTTTCCAGCTTCTGGGTAGGAAGCAGAGTTAGTCACCTTATGCTGGACCACTTCACCATAATCTCTGCCTTCCTGTGTTGTTTCCTGCTTTTTTGTCAAATCTCTCTATTCAACACTTGCAAAAACACTTACAAAGAGATTCAGATTTCAGGTTCACAGGAGTACCCATTACAAGATCCTCCTGTTGTTAACCTTATATGGCAATGATAAAAGAAACATTTACACTTCTCGGATAAAATAACCTTCACAATGTTGGTGAACGAAAAGGTTGTTTGCACCCCTACCCCAACTTGCATTTACTACACTGAAATGTAAACCACAAAGTGCTGGCGTTAAGTAGTGGGACCTTTGGGAGGGAATTAAGTTGAGGACAGAGCTTTGGTGATTGGGATTTAGTTTCTTTATAACAGGGACTGCAGAGAGCTAGGTCTTCCTTTGTACCATGTAAGGCACCATCTATGAAACAGCAGGCATCATCTATGTACAGCAAGCAGGCACCATCTATGAAACAGGAATGAGGCTCTCACCAGACACCAAACCTGCCAGAGCATTGATCTTGGACTTCTTAGGCTCCAGAATTGTGAGAAATAATTTATGTTGTTTATAAACCTCTTGGTTTATGGTATTTTGTTACATAAACTTGAACACAATAATATGCACAGGTTCCAGGGATTAGGATGTAGATATATATTCAGGAGGGCCACCATTTAGCTGACATGGGTCATATCTTGGTTTTGGGGAAAGACAACATTCCTTTATCCTAAATGTAAAACTGTATATGTTGTTCTGGGGAGAAGACTTACCACTTTTATTCGAGTATGAAAATATCTTCAATTCAAAAAATTTAAACCTCTGTTTTAATAAAAGAAGGAATTAAAAAGAATACACTTTTGAAGGTGAAAGTTACTTGAAGAATACTTAGCCGTACTTCCTCAACTCAATAACTTACAGATTTTACTTATGTGTCTTTTCTACTTCCTTCTCTCTTTGTAACTGGACTATGTGGTACTCATTCCCAAACCTCTATTCATGAGAAAAGACTGAGCCCATCCCTGTGACCCGCTCCAAGTCACTTCTTATCCCTGAGCCACAGATATGCACATCTTCAAGTAAAAGAAAGAGTCCTCAACAAAACAATTTCTGTGGTCTTTCTAGGTATCTCATAAAACTAGGAGGCCATCACCAAAAGTTATCAGACCACACTGACTGTTCTATGACTCTTACTAAATCAAATATACTCTGACTTTGTGGAATCCTTTCATCTCTTCTAGCTCTCACCTATCAGAGAGAGAGAGACAGAGACAGAAACAGAGACAGAGAGAGAGAGAGATGGAGATGACTTCTTTGGTCCTAAGCAATTAGAATGGCATTTTCTCTGAACAAGTACCAACTATGAATCTCTCTTAACCTCTTAAAAACTGCCAAGACTCAATGGCGATAAGAAGTTAAGAGAGAGAGAAGAGGGATAAATCTATAGGTGAAACAAGAAGTGATCAGTGCTTCATAAACTCAGCTAAGACAGTTTCTCATTTTGGAAGTCCCTCTTCTTCTTAAGGCTTTTCTCATTTCCAGCATAATTTATCAATTTTAATCTGAAATTACTAAGAAGTCATATACTGCTTTTGAAGCTATAGTTCTATGTGTAAAGCACTAATAATTTTCCACTATTGTTCAACTATTTTTATGAAAGCTCTCCCTTTTTTGCATATGTTTGCATATGCAATTAAATGTTTTAATTTCTTTTTTTGTGGGACACTATTTGAGTGGCTCCCCTTGAATGCAGAACAATTGCCACAACTTTGATTATATTGAGACTTATTTCCTTATATTGATATATACAGAGCTGACTATGGTATTTCCTTCTCTCTCCAATTGGCTCTAATCATTGCAAATAAGGCTAGTGGAGGGACTGGTATGTAATCTCTAAAGCCATCAGACAGTGTCCTGTTTCCTTGAATAGTGATCTCTGTAAAATATACAGGCACAGCGGGATGGTAGAGCCAGTGAGCTCCAGGAATGTCCACTGGGTATGAGCCTCAAGAAAGAGGCTATGAGTCCCCAGGGCATAAAAGTTTACATATCAGAAACAGGTACTGGTATGTAATCTCTCAAGTTGTCAGACAGTGTTCTGTTTCCTCACATGGTGACCTCTGTAAAACACATAAAGCACAGCAGGATGGCAGAGCCAGTGAGCTCCAGGAATGTTGACTGGGGATGAGCCTGGAGAAAGAGTCTATGAGTCCCCAGGGCATAAAGTTTACATATAGGAAACTGAAGCAGCAGCTTCCTAAAACAATTCAGTTGCTACCTTGATTGGGTTATGCAAATTGATCCGTCTGCATATCTTTATCTCTGCATTTTGCAGAGATACCTTTCTCACTACCTGGCCAGCCAGCTCAAGTGACTCACATAGTTCCAGCCATCCTCACTGTCACTCGTCATTGAGCCACTTCCTTTCTTCACAATATAATAAATTCTGGGAGAGGCCTAGGATCAAGGCATTTGTCCACACATCCTCACGAGGACTGGACTCAGAACCCCCTGGCTGCCCTTAACTTTGAATATGTCTCCGTGTCTTTATTCTTGCCATGGGTTGCATTGGAGGTGGTAGATTGGAATTAACTTGCTGGGATTCCAATAACATCTTGATGGAATTATAAATATAACTTCTTGGACTGTGAGGAAGACTAAAGAAAGGACTATAGTACTTGGATTACTATACTCAATAACTGGGATTACAATATTTTTTCTAATACCAAAAATAAGTAATACATTTTAGCAAATGTTCATGAATTACCTCAACTTATCTATCCACTGGTATATTACATCTTGAGAAGCACAGTCTTCATCAATCCATACATATAACAAGTGCCTTTTATTTACCATGACCCAGGGGCATCAAACAATAGGGATGTTTGGATATCTGAAGGTGATTAAAAGATTTAACCTGATTTAAAGGAAGTCAACCAATAGAACGAAGGACAATACTCTTTAAGAGTCATTTGAGGCATTTGACTCATGTGTAGATGTGATTATTCTGTCTCTTGAGAAAACTATTATAGAAAAAGAAAAGTATTCAAGAAACCAGCTAGCAGTGACTCATGAATTCCTTGTCAGGTTGTCAGTTTTCTCTGCATTTAATGATGTCCTACACAGCAAATCAATTTTCTAACTCGGACTGTCTACTGGAAACTGGGCAGTCTCAGAAAGTACAAACCCCCAGCCTTGCGCTTACTTACAGAGAGGAAAGTTCCACCAGGACAAGAGGAACACACGTGGAACTGAAGAAATTGCAGGTGAGGAATGAGGAGTGATCATCCCTCCATGCTGAGATGGAGAATGGAAATGAGACTATGTGGGCGAAAAGCCCGTAAGTTCTTACAGAAAACAAGTCTAGAAAGGGAGGAGATGGAAACCGTGGTGAGGCATCAGTGCTCTAAAAAAATGTAGAGATCTAACACCCTGAAGCTGCAGGAGGCCCCAGAGGTGTGCCGTGTCTGACTTTAACATTGCTGGTTTGGGTCCTTCCTTTCTGACATTCTAGGTTCAGGTTCTTTGCTCATTTAGTGACTATCAAATAAACGGGTCTTGATATGTGACGGTTACCAATAGTACAGGACCAATTATCAGACTTGGGGTTCAAATGTTGGCTTTATCATTTCAACCTTTTAACCATGGAGCAAGTAGTTTTAACCTCTGAGCCTTGGTTTCCTCAAGTATAACATGTATGCACGCATGAATTAAAAGGGACAGTGCACAAGCACCTGGCCCAGACTGTTACATAGCAAATGCTCAGGACGAATGGCTAATATCATCATCATTTTATCATCAGTTTACTAACTGGCACAATTCAGGAATCAAACAGACCTGGATAGTAGATAGTGAGGAGATTGTGAGTGACACGGCAAAAAAAAAAAAAAAAAATGAACAATTAATACAGAGCAGTACTTGCTAGATAAATTCTGACTTAAGAGTTGAAATTAGTAGCACATTCTGAAACAAGTTTCCCAAGGACTGAATACCAAATTTACCAATGAATATCCTTTAGGAGCACCAAAGAATATATTAACAGTATGAGTCCCTGCACCCTACTATAGGAGGAAAAAAAACCCTGGACAGTAGATCTAAAAGGAGTCACTGACAACTATGGTTAATGTTGACCTATTTAAGGAGTTAAAGGCGAGCACAAAGAATGTAACCAAAAACCTTCTGTGTCTACCAACTAGCATTGAAATATATATATGTATATGTATATATATATATATATATATATATATATATATATATATATATATATATATATTTGTGCTGGGGATCGAACTCACAACCTTGCACCTGCCAGGCAGGTGCTTGCGCCACTGAGCTACATCCCTGGCCTGAAATCATTTTCATATTTATTTCTAGTAATTATTTTAATGAAGAAATTTCAACCTCACAGATAAAGCTGAAGTCGTATTTGCCTTTATCTATCTCCCTCTGCCCTTCTGTTCATTCAGCAACCCATTTTGATAAGCACAGAAAGTAAGGACGAAACCTGAAGCCAGGTCTTCACCAATGCCTGGGATGTCCCAGCTGAACCTGTCCTTCTCCATGCAGCACAAAGCCAGGTGCACCTCAGCCAACATCGCCACGGCCTTCAATTATTCAAAACATGGAAGTACAAACTGCCGTGTGGTCGCAGACTTGAGTGTCTTCCTACTTGCTACTTTTTTGACTCCGTACTTAATCAACTCGGCGTTCTTTCCCAGTACTGCATGCCACAAAGCCATTTCCTAGCCATGAACTCAATGAAACAGAGTGAGTTCAAAGACCACCACTCTCCTACAAACTGAAACATTCAAATTTGCTTTTATGTAGTGAAACTTCACATCTGCACACCGTAGTGCAATCTCTTCCTAGAGGACCCCTGATGAAGATGTAAAATCAGAAGAACACATCAACAAATTGGAACAATGACACATAGGGAAGTCAGCAGTAGATCAAACCTCCTTTCCGTCTGTCCACAGCCTTCACTACAGAACCACCATTGCTCATTATCCATCTTTCTGTGCAGGCCATGTAAGCAGAGAGACTGCAGAACACCTAAATACAAGGCGTTATGGGCTCTGAGGGATAGATCCTGGGGACCCTACAAAGCATGCTTTGAGTGAGGGTAAACATAAATTCAGCCTGTAGAATCGTAGGAATAAAAGGCACACTATCAGTGCAGCTTGTTGTCATCATTACACTACTGCTCAGGATTAGCAAAGCTCTGTCTCTGAAGCTCTGTTTCATTTCTAAAGAAAATGACTAGATGGGTCCCTGTCCATCAATGGCAGAAAGCGCCGCTCGGGAGGCGATTTTGACACTTGTTTTTCAGTGCAAGTTTTTTACTAGATAAAGTGACTTTTTCATTATCAACACTTTGAAATATTTAGATCCGTATCCTCATACCCTTTAGCAAATGGCATAACTTTCACACTTAGTAATGAGAAAATACTTACCTGGTGTTAAGGTTGGAAGCCTGTTGTAGACACGGAGAGAAGAAGATAAGCCCGCGTCAGGACCCATGGAGAAAACTGGCTGGAACCAAGAGGCTGGAAAAGCAGAGTCCATCATGGCTCCTCTGGAGCAGAACTTCTGAAATGCTTATAGGCACCACCTGGCTAAAGATGGGAGGCCATGTCTTTAAGCCAAGAAATCGCAGCCCATTTAATAAGAGGCACATGGGCAGATTCAAATTTTCACATGGTGAAGTCAGGGCAAACAAATGTGGGTTCAGTGGTTCTCGCTCTAGTCTGCATCGAAATCACCTGGAGAATTTAAGAAGACGGTTTTGGGGGACTAGAATTTCTGGTTCAATGGGACTGGCTCACAGAATTTGCTTTTCCTAAAAGTCTGCAGGTAATGTTGATGAGGTTTATCCAGGGAAGACGCTACTATAGGGTACAAGACCACAACTGAAATGGAAGAAAATAGGACTTCAATTACGTTTTATGACCACTTTATTATCTTAAGTGAATCTCTTTTCCTTTGTGAACTTCAGCTGAGACACCTAAACTAGACTAATATCTCTCAAGAGTGTTTCACAGATCATCCGTAAGTGAGCTACTCAGAATGCTGGGCACAAACCCAGATACCGCACCAGCAATCTAAAGCTGATGCTGGGGAATCTGCATTTTATCCACCACTCTCTCTGAGTCTCATGATCATTAACGTTTGAGAATTGCAGTCTACATACCTTCCGCTGTTGCTATTAGCACAAAAATGTCATAAGCACTGATGATGAAAGAGAAATGAGCTGATATTTTCTGCTCCTAAAGAGACAATCAACGTCATATCCATGTCACAGAAGAAAGCCTTGGAAATTAAACTCCAGAGTATTTTGAAAGTATGAATGAAATCATGTCTATATAATAAATTCACCTAGAGTGTTTTTTTCTTATTTTTTTAAACAGAAAAAAAGTAAGAGATTAAAGTAAAACAGAATTTCACAACAGGCTAATAGGACTGTATTAATAATCAATACATTACATATTATTATATTCACAGTAGTTGTTTAGAGTATAAGATATAGACATGAAACATTATCCAGTAAATCATTAGCACAAAACTTTCCCTTCAGGGAATCAAGAGAAACCAGCTATATGACTATCTTTTTTTGTTATGACTGCTGTATTATTTTCAAAAGAACATTTCACATTAAAAATGAAATCTGAACATGACCCTGTGAAAACTACTTTTCATTCAAAATTCTTTTCTTAAAACTATCTTAACTAATTTTTATATACATACATAGATTTTCTTTCAGTTCATCACACAAGTGCAACAATGTGATGGTTACATATGTGTGACTTATTTAGTTCACTGAGAAGTATATTTTCAAGGTGCATCCATTTAAGAGTGAAAATGTCTAGTTTATCATTCTTTATAGCTGAGTAGTATTCCATTGTGTAGAAATACCACATTGCCTGTATTGTAGATAATGCAAAAAAACCTACTGATTCTCAAGCTTAATCCCAAATTTTCTGGATCAGAATGGAAAAAAAAGGAGGTGAAAAAAATTCAATGGAAAATCAGTGGGTCCTCAACCACCGCCATACTTGGCTTTTGTCAAAATTGTTGGTTTCCTATATTTGTCTGAGTTTCTTAGAGAAACAGAACAAAAAAGAAATATAGAAACATGTATGTATGTATGTATCTATCTATCTATCTAAAGGTATCTATCTATCTATCTATCTATCTATCTATACAGAGAGAAACAGTGAGTCAGAGAGAGAGGAAGGGTGTCATATTCAGGAACTGGTTTGCACAGTTATGGTAAACCCAAACTCTAGAGGCCAGGCTGGTGTGCTTGAGACGCAGATAATGCTGAATACAGAACACAATCTTTTGGCAGAACTCCTTCTTGTTTGAGGGAGGTCCGTCTTTATCCTATCAAGACCTCAATTTACTGCATAGGACCAACTCATGGTATAGAAGGTGATCTCCTGACTCTTCCACTAATCTATATGTGAATCTCATCCCAAATCACCCTTACGGAAACATACAGATTAATGGTTGACCAAACACCTGTGCACTGTTGCCCAAGAAAGTTGACATGTAAAATTAACCATCACATCACTTTTTAACCTGCAGTTTACTTCATTACTATGTTTGTTGTCTTTATCACACCAATAGAATTTATCCTAGTTTCACAGGAGCACTGTTTCTGTTTTATTAATGATCATATCTCCGGAGTCAGGGACAACGTCCCACTCATTGTGGGTATATACTAAACTCATGCTCAATAAATCATGATTTTCATTAACATTCTCTTTATCTTCCGACAAGTCAGATGGTTGCATTTGGAAGAAATACAGAATTTAAACCCCAGACTACTGCTCTGTATATCCAATGCTCTTTCCATTTTTACATAGGAAAATCTTTCTTCAGAAATATGTTGAAACTGCATGATTCTCCCAAATAAGATGGGTGCTTTGTATCTGTGAAATAGTTCTTTAAAACCTAAGGATTATCTCTGGGCTGAGCTCTGGATATTTTATCTTTTCTACCAGAGATGGCCTGAGGGCATTTCTTCAGAGAGGTGAGGGACACCCCAATTTCTCCGCTACCAACAGAAAGCCCATCACTGCCCAGCACATAGATAATAATGCTAATTGGAAATTATTTACAGCTTTAATATCCTTTTTATGCCCTGGCGGTCTTGAGTTATGAGAGTCCTATTGCCAAGATTCACAGCGACAGGCTGTGGCTCATTCGGTTTCTGTCTTCCCTCCTTTCCCGGATTCAGATTCATGACCCTAAACCTGCTGGTGATTTATGGATAATCCCTGGGCAGGGCCCTCTCTGGGGAGGGAAGAGTGCATGATTCAAAGGAGCTCTGGCCATTCATAACCTGAGCAGGAACGTGTTGGAAGAAATGACTGCCCAATTCTGTCAACATGGAATGAAAATTGATGTACTCTTTGGGAAACCAATTGGCAACAAACTGTATCAAGAAATTTAATAGAAGCCTTATTCTTTGACCCAGTAATTTCACTCTAGAGAGCTTAGACTAAATGTCAAGAAAGATTTATACTTAAATATCTCCATCATGTTATTTGTTCTAATGGCAAATGTTGGTAACAATTGAAGTATTCAATACAGGGTTTTGCTTAAATTGTACTCAATAAATAGAATAAAATAGAGATTGTAAATAGTTTGCAATGCTTACAGGATAGAAACAAAACTCTTCACTAGGGTTAGTAAAACTTTATGACATATTATTTGTAAGACATGATCTGATATAAAACTGAGGAAAAATGAACAAGTCTGAAAAAGGTATAGAGAAAAGATAATAGTGTTTTATTTGGATCAAGAAAATATGAGTGATTTTCTCAAGTTTTCCAGGTTTAATATAATATATACAGATATATACTCATACAGTGTTTTGACTCTGTGCTGAAGAAGGGCACATTTTTATTAACTTTTAGAGGACATATTTTTATTAATTTTAAATCTATTTTATCCATGTGCAACACAAAAATGGGAATGTCATGTTTTGCCTCTCTTAGCTTCTGGATGCTATTTTTGTTTCTTTGCCTGTCCTTTCATTAAATAGACTTTGAGTAGAAGGACAATGTAATTTGTGGTCCAAACCTAGATATTTCTGAAGGGAGAGAAAATGCTATTAGTAGTTATGCGTAGCCTACAAGTGCAGACAAGACTGACCCTGGCAAGCAACAATAAATGGTCACTTTTCCACTGAGCTTTTCCATTTAACAGGCAAGGACTGGAGTGGGGTATTTTCCAAATGTCCAGCAGGCACCTGAGTGATCTGGCCCCTGCTTGGAAGTTACTGCCCACCGAGAGGGTCCTGGTATCCCTGAAGGTAGCTGCTGTTTGTAGCTGAATTTGTAGGTTTTGTACTTTGAACTTTGCTTTGCTCTTTGTTTTTGGATCATGTAGATTTTCTTCAAGGTCTTGCAAGGTCAACTGTGTTTTTGAAGCGCTCCATTTCTATTTTATCCAGGATTGCTGGTGTTTTGTAGTAGTAGCTTCCATCCCAACTTTCTTAATCACCAGACTGCCAAAAGTAGACATCAATTAGTGACTCTTAAAGGTTCTGGGGACTTTTAGGAAATGTTTTCAAAGCTTTTATGCAGATTCAGGGGTGATTCATGAACCACACATAAGACACTGCTTTCCATTGCAGAGTTCATAGGGCAGGAGCTATCCTTGAATTCAAAAAGCCTGGTCTTTTATCTGGCAAGCAGTAAATAAATAAACACATGCTCACTTAATATATAGGGTATAAATGAATAATTGAATGAACAGTCATTTGTGTAGCTGCATCATTTTCATTGAGCTTTATAATAATATCTTACTTTTCTTCTACCTCAAGTATGTGATTCAATTCCTTAACCAAAAAAATAGTTTAAATAATTGTATTAGGTAATCACCTGCTCATAGCCCTTATTAAAGGAATAAGTAAACATTTGAGTAGCACATTTTATTGAATGTGAATTTTGTGAAAAACCTAATATAATAAAGATCTAATAGAAGATAAAGCTGCCCTTGTTTTATTTCCAAATGAAGCATACTTTCTCTTAATAAACCACAGGGATCATTGTAAGAAGATACTATTTTGATTCTCCTGAAGGCATTTTATTGGGGAAAAACACGGACATAGGCAAAATGTTTGGAAATAAATTCTCTCATAAATGACACTAGGGCTGGATCAAGACAAAACCTCACTTGCTCAGTTCTCTTGGATACAGCACCATGGACAATATGCAACACTTTCTGGCTGACAGTCAGTGGCCTGGGCCTCACAGCACTGTGGTCTAAGCCTTTCCTCCTTTTCCATCCCAAATTGGCTTATAAGAAGCATCAATATGTACCTCTTCTCTCATATATATACTTTGTATGTCTTTCACTTTATTTCTTGATCTTTTTCACAAGATGATTTTATTACAGTATGTCTTAGTTACTTTTCTCTCATTGCTGGGACAAAATACCTGATGCCCAAAATTAGGGAAGGAAAGGTTTATTTCTTATGGTTCTTGGTGTTTTCAGTCCATACGCAGTTGGTTCCAAGGCAGTGTGGCGTGGCTGGAGCAGCCATTGATGGCGGCTGCCAAACAACACGGCAATTCGGCAAGAGAGAGAGAACATGCCTTCCTCTCACCCTTACACTGTATGTTGGTTTCACTCCTGCATGGGTGCAACACTCACATCACCAATCCCAGCACCAGACAACAAACCAATCACAAACACCAGACTCAGCCGTGTCCACGACTACATGAGGATTTGGCAGGGGTGGCAGACATAGGGCCATACCCATAATACAGTCTTACTCCCTTGAAGACTATAATAAAACCAAAACTCAAACTCCAGGCTTTTTTATTTCAAAGCAAATGTGAACATGTAAGTAAATCTGGATTTTAAGTAAAATTAATTTTAAAATATTTGTCTAACATGTACAAAGTGTCACGTACCATAGTATCACCTTAAGTAAGTAATATGCCCTGCTTTACCATGAAACTATCTATTAAGGAAAAGGAAAGAGGAGAAATATGGATGAGAAAAGAAATCGGTGCTTGTTTTGGCAGTAAATGTACTGAAAAAAAGAAAGAAATCAAGGAGCTACAATAAAATTTATAAACATTTTCTGTTTGGGTTCCAAAAGAAAGAGGTGGCATGTTAACTTCATTTGGGCTGCTATAATATAAATGCCATGAATATCATAAATTGTGTAGCTTATAAACAATAAAAAAATTTATTTCTCATAATTCTGGAAACTAGGAAGTCCAAGCCAAAGGCTCTGAAGGCTTTTCTAACTTCTGTCCTAATTCGTTCCGTATAGATATTGGTACATGTGCTAAGAAAACACCTTACACCTTTTACTCTTAGCTTCTCAGAGGGTGACTCACGGCCACCTGCACACAGCTTTCAACCTCCCTGGCCATCCGTTCACTAGGGGTGGCTTCTGCAATTTGATGATTCCTTAACATTGTAGAGGGTTTGAGAAATAAAAGACTAATATGAAGTCAAGTGAGAATCCATAGGGTAGAGAGTCTCTGCCTTCCTTTGTGAGTCTGCATTTTGTTCATAAAACAACTGCATGAAGGTCCTCCATTAGATGAGAGAGCTACTGGGCTTTCTTTCATTGTCATGCAAACATAGAGTTTCCTGATTCAAAAGGAGTTCTTCTGTTGGAATACAATGAGAAACTCCAATTTTAAAATTCCAACCAGCAGGGGTTGCCTAGTCTTGCTAGGGAACTGACTTTGTGCCCTTCTTTTGTCTCTCATTATGCTAATTTGCTAAAGCCACATGCTCCTCTAGAATCTTTACACACACATCCACTTAACAGCACCAGAATTCCC
>RJWM01041699.1:0-14679 GCA_004363535.1 Dasyprocta punctata | reverse complement strand
CTCCCAAAATTATTATACAGATTTAATGCAATCCCAATCAAAATACCACTTGCCTACCTCACAGAGCTAGAGAAAGCATTCCTGAAATTCATCTGGAACCAGAAAAGACCTAGAATAGCAAAGGCAATTCTGGGCAACAAAGGTAAGGCAGGAGGCATCACAATCCCCAGCTTGAAACTATACTACAAAGCCACTGTGATAAAATCAGCATGGTACTGGAAACAAAACATACCTGAAGATCAGTGGAATAGATTAGAAGATACAGCCACAAGTACAAACACACTTAGCCGCCTCATCTTTGACAAAGGGGCCAAACATGTACATTGGAAGAAAGATAGCCTCTTTAACAAATGATGCTGGAAAAATTGGCTTTCTATATGCCATAAACTAAAACTAGATCCATGTGTATCACCATGCACTTAAATAAAGTCAAAATGGATCAAAGATCTGAATATTAAAACAGAGACACTAAACTTACTAGAAGACAGAGTTGGTAAAAATCTTGATGACATAGGAGTAGGCAGAGAGTTCATGAACAAAAATCAAATTGCACAGGAGACGCTTCCCAGAATCAACAACTGGGATCTCATCTTACTAAAAACTTTTTGCATGTCAAAGGAAATCTTCAACAGAATGAAAAGAAAACCCACCAACTGAGAAAATATCTTAGCTAACTGTCCATCAGACAAAAGACTTCTATATGAAACATATGAGAAATTAAAAGAAATCAGGCCCCTAAAATTCAAGGACCCAATCCAAAAATGGGCATCTGAGATGAATACACACTTCTCAGAGAAAGAAATACAAATGGCAAATAAATACATGAAAAAATGTTCAATGGTCACTTGAGAAATGCAAATTAAAACAACACTGAGATTCCATCTCACTCCAGAAAGAATGGCCAAGATTACAAAATCAACCAACAACAAATGCTGGAGGGGCTGTGGGGAAAAAGGAACTCTTCTCCACTGTTGGTAGGAGTATAGACTGGTGCAACCACTGTGGAAATCAGTGTGGAGGTTCCTCAAGAAGCTAGGATTAGAGATCCCATTCAACCCAGCTATCCCATTTCTGGGCATTTTCCCAGAAGAATTGAAAACATCATATCACAGTGATATTTGTGCACCCATGTTTATAGCAACCCAATTTGTAATATCCAGATCTTAGAAACAACCCAAGTGCCCATCAATCAAGGAATGGATAAAAAAGATGTGGTATTTTTATACAATGGAGTACTACTCAGCTATCAAGAAAGATTGCATTGAGACTTTTACAAGTAAATGGACACGACTTGAGACCATAATTATAAGTGAGATAAATCAACCCACATGTGTAAATGCCATATTGTCTCCCTAGTGTAAGAAACTGAAAAAGTATATATGATCCAAAATCTACAATAAATACTATGTAAAGGTAAAAAACTGCTCAAAGAACAAATGTAATTGGGAAGGGAAAAGGAGGAAAGAGGGAAGGGAAAAGGAAGAAGATATATCATCCTGTTTTGTAAAACTATAATGTTACTGTTGTGCATTTGCTCTAGTCGTTTGCTTGTCTGTTTTGCTGTTTGTTTTTCTTATATGTGTTTTTTTCTCTTACATAAAATAAATAAATAAATAAATAAAATTGACAATGCTGCGTGTTGGTCAGAACACAGAGCAACTAGAATTTTCACCATTTGCTAGTAAGAGGGTAATTTGGTGTAATCACTCAGGGAAGTTTCCTATCAGGTTTGGAGAAGAAGGCAAGTGTAAAGTGGTAGCAGAGATGGTATGGGGCTAGTTTTGACCCTCAGCATTAGGAACCATGGGACCCTTATCTTGAAGGCAAAAACATTGGAGGAAGAAAGAACAGTCCTTCTACTCTCTCCACAGGTTCAAATTTGAGTTTTGCTAAATTCTAGTAATCAATCTTACAGAAACCACCTTGTCTTAGTCTCTTTATCATTACTGGGACAAAAGACTCAACACCCACAGTTTAAAGGAGGGTAGATTTAGTTTAGCTCAGGTTTTAGTCCATGCTTGGGTGGCTCCCACGCAGAAGCAGCATGGTGGAAAGGTCTGGTGGAGCAGAGCTGCTCACGTCATTATGGACAAAAAGGAGAGAGAAAGGAGGAGTCTGAGAAGAAGATGCACCCTTCCAGGTCATTCCCCCAGTGACCTGTCTCTTCCAACCTAGCCCTATGTCTTCTTTTTTTTTTTTTTTTTTTTTGAGACAGGGTCTCATTATGTAGTTGAGGCTGGCCTTGAACTAGCTGTGTTCCTGCAGTCTCAACTTCCTAAGTGTTGGGATTACAGGTGTGCACCACTACACCCAGCAAACTCCATGCTTTAACAACACACTTAGCTATGATATAATGTCCCCATGAACTAATTGCCTTCCAAAAACCTTACCTCTGAACACATGAGGCTTCTGTGGGAAATTCTAATCTAAATCCTAGCATGCACCATTTTTTAGTACTAACATGTCTTCACTTGTATTTTCTGCTTCTGACTACTCACCTAGAGTTTTCCAACAGTTCTCTGTAATTTGCTTTTCTTTGCTTGAGAGCATGATGGTGAATCTTCTTGACACCAGTCAGTGGCTTGGTTTAGCCAGGTCTCACTGCTCCTCTAGACGACATGGGCTATCTCTTCCATTCCACCTGTAGGCTCAGCTCTGGAAACTAGCAGGCTTTCTCTATCCAGCATCTGGAATTGGACCAGCCCTTCCTACCTGGGCTCAGCCCTACCTGTGTACCCATCACCTTGCTGAGTCAGATGTTCACATATGAATTTATGGAGACACAAACATTTGGACCATAGCACCTTGGCTCCTGTGGTTTTCCTTTAGACCTGCTAGGATAGAAGCTCAATTGAAATTTTAACATGTTCAACAGAATCCTTCGTAACTTTGCTTAGTTCCTCCCAACATATTCCCATAGCCCCAGAATTGATGTTGCCTCTAATACATTACAGCAGTTGTTGATGTTTCTGCATAAATGTGGAGAGCCGATTCTGTACAATAGATAGGCACCTACACAGAAGACCCTGATAATTTCACCCATCTCCTTATCAGCTCTTTAGACTCTCCCAGCCCAAACTTGGTTATCTCACTGCAGACTACATGACTCTGTATCCCCAGGGTTTTGTGCTTTTACTGATTTAGTAGGCTCACTCTTTTCTTAGTTTTTACCTCACTGGCTGTTTCTAGCATGCAATGTGACTCATGGAAAAACTGTGAAAGACCCATCAGGTTGGTTGTTGGGAATTCATGTGTGTTTGTTGGACAGAAATTTAACATGGCAGGAGGCTTCAGAAAAGATCATGTCAGGACAGAGGATAGGGTAATAGATTTACAACATCTGTTCTGTGCAACCTTCCTTGGTTATTAGAGCTGTAAGTTGTTACTTAAAGATTAATTTTTCAATTTGATTTAGTTTAAACATTGCCACTGAGAATTGCACACATTCCCAGAGGCCAGAGGGCAGTCAACACAGTTTAAATAAATTGGGCTTGTTTAAATCACTAAATAAATAAATCAATACATACATCTCCATCCACTCAAGTACAGGGCATACCTTAGAGAAAGTCCTAAGAATGCTCCAGAATTGCCTGCAAGGATCTGAAAATACCCTTTTAGGCCAAAATGAAGAGTAACACAGGGTCCACCTGTGAGATGATGACTTAAGTGCACATCAAAGGTTCAGAATGTGTCATGTCACTAGCAGCGGCCTTGGAATAGAATGAGAAGGCTCATTTGTATGAATTTATGGGTGCCATTGTCATGGAATTTTCAGAAGACAGATTCTTCTGCAGAGATACAAATTTTTAAAAATCATGAAGTGTTTTTTGGTACTTTTTTTTTTTTTTTTTTTTTTTTTTTTTTGCTGTACAGACCGGAAGGCAAGGTGATCAGACAGTCTTGCATATGTGCAGCAGAAATGGGACTGGGAACCACGGACTGCTCTCTGTCAAGTTGCTTGGGCTCAAATCCTGGAGACACCACAGAACTGCTGTGCACTTTGGATGCACTCCTTAACCTTCTCTGCCTCAGACTCGTGGCCTGTAAAATGGGGGCAATTATATGATCAGCAGGTCGAAAGCATGTGAAGAAATACATGAATATGCATAAAGTACTCAGAGGAGTGCTGATACTTAATAGGCACTCAACAAATGGTAGCCATTGCTACAATACACACTATTGCCGTATGTTTATATTTAAAAATGCAAGAGCAGAAGATACTCATTGGAAACTTTATCATTTCATTGCAAAAAAAAAAAAGATGAAAATGCAAAATGCTGAAGTGAAAAGGAATAGTGAATATGGGCCATTTATGAGACTCTTTTGTTTTCCCCAAACTGAGCAAAAAAAAAAAAAAGCAAAGTCTGGAACATAATGGTTTCTTAATATGTATTTAATTAATCCATCAATTATTAAACATAAAAGTTAAGCTGTGAGGTATTTAATTAAAGTGAAGATACAGTAAAAATAAAATGGTCTAAGATGATTTGATGAAGGCAAGTGGGATAGAACCAAATCTTGGAGGAATTAGATGTTGATGAGGTGGGGCGGGGAGAAGACCCTTCAGCTGGTTATAGTGATAGAGAAACGGTTGAAAGGGAGGGATGTGTACTGAGCATATGAAAGTATAGAAAACACTGGCTGGGCTATGGAAGAAGTTAGACAAATTGAGAGAAACCAGATTAGCAGACAAAGGCTGATGTAAACTGCTGATTTCCAAATCAGTTTGTAGATATAGAATCAGTTCATTTGAAAGAGATAATAGATTTCCACACTCTCTCCTAGAAAGATCTGCACACTCAGTAGCTGCTTTTAAAATAACCAGGTGTTCCATTGTGTTCTGCTGGGCATTTGAGACCAAGTCCCCCCAAATAACTCATTAATCTATTATTTTACTTTTGAGAGACTGAAGTAGAAAGGAAGTTTGAGGTTCTCTTTACATAACCAGACTCTCAGGCTATTCAAGTTTCTGCCAAAGTGTTTAAACATTTACCATCATTAAATGTTTAACTATTGATTAAAATTAAATTTGATATTCAAATAATTTGAAAACACGTCCAAGCAAAAACCTGCATATGAATATTTATAGTTTAATTTATAATTGTCCCAAACTGGATAAACAAGATGTTTCAATAAGTAAATGAGAAAACAAATTGTTATGCACTATATAGCAAAATATTATTCAGTAATAAGAAAAAAGAGCTTTCAAGTTAGGGAAACACATAGATGATTCTTAAATGCACATTGCTAAGGGAAAAAATATTTGATAAGGCTACATGCTATAGGATTTCAGTTACCTGACATTTTGGAAAAGACAAAACTATAGTGATTGTAAGCACATCAATGTTTGCTAGGGACTTCGGGAGCAAAAGATGAGCTGAATAGGTGAAGACATGATGTCATGATTTGGATCTAAAATGTCCCCCAAAAGTCTCCTGTGTGTGTGTGTGTGTGTGTGTGGAAGGCAATTGAGATACAGGGTGCTCTGCTCATCGGTGGAGTCATCATGGATGAGTTCATGGCTGAACGTGCTGTTAGGAGGCAGGGTTGGCTGGAAGTGGTCACTGGGTGTGTGACCTGGAAGGGTGTTTCTTGTGCCCAGCTCCTCCCTTCTCTCTCTTCATCCTGGCTGCCATGTGCTGAGCAGCTGTTCTCTGTCCAGTACCTTTACCCATGCCCTTTCTGTGCTGGAGCCAACCAACCATGGCTGAAACTGTGAGCCAAAATAAACTTTTCCTTCTTTAAGCTTTGGATGTTGAGTATTTTGTTCCAGTGCCAGGAGACTGGCTAAGACACATGGGGTAGTTTAGGGCAACAAAATTATTCTACACAATTTGGCCAAGGTAGATACAAGTAACTGTATATTTATGAAAACTCATAGAGGCTTACAACACAAAGAGTGAACTTTTAATACCTGGACAAAACAGTCACAAAAGAATCTGGAATCAGGGGATCCTAGCATGCAGAATGTGACAAAAGAAATCAAACTGAATTATAATCGTGTAAAGCAACATCTTTAAAGAGGGCAGGGGAAAAAAAAAAGAGGGCAGGGTGAAAGGTGCTGATTTAAATCCTAGAAAGGAGCAGGCATTACTTAGCCTATGGCAATTGTGCAGACAGCCTTGGGCTTCCAGCTGGGTCAGTGGAGCGAATCCACCTCTAGCACCTTGAGGGAGGTCTTCTTCCTCCCTTGGAGGAGCCTTTTCCTTGTAAGTTAGCCAATTACTCCAGATGCACCCGGGTCCTTTGCCTGCACACTAAGCACTTTATAAACATTGATCCTAATGGCAAATGAGGCTTTTCATTCAGGCTACAGCTATTCTGAGTCTTTTTGAAGTGCTGGGATTTCTCCATTTTGTTTCCATAGTAATTTGAGGTGGGAAACCAAAGTAAAACTCAGCAGATGTAGTATAAAGCAGTGGTGGTTAAAAGGCAAGAAGGTCTCTCTAGGCAGGATGCACCTTTTTTATGTGTTCTATTAGTAAGAAAGGAGCAGTTTAGATGTGTGTTATCACAGTCTGTCACCCAAACTGCCTTGCGTCTATGTGACAATTGTTTTGAAATATACCTGACATTTGTTTTAATCAGGTATGGTAAGATGTCAGGCATGGAGACATCTGGAAAGAAGTTCACTGCTTACAGTTTCCAAAAGGAAGGGCCACATGGAGAAGGAGTAGAAGGAATAGAAAGCAAAACTTTCATTACTGTCATGGTGGGAAGTCATTTTGGATGGTGTCCCTTGGCAGACAGAAAGTAGAGCAGAGACTTTGGGGTTTGTGACTAGAGGGTTTGTAACATTGCTACATAATCCTGCCCCACACAGACATATTATGGGTATAAACAGTTTTGGGTCATTAGTTTGACCCATGACTTTGAAATATCAAATCATCAATTAGAGATTGATGATGGACAGCTATTTCAAAGATAGCAAGATACCAGAAATGATTACTACAATGGAATCCTGAATAAAAGAGGGGGACAATTAGGTTAAAATTAAGGTAATCTAAATGAAGTGTGACATTTAGTTAATGATAATTCATTTACATTAATTCACTTAATTGTAACATACATACCATACCAACATAAAATGTTCATAAGAGGAAACACTGCATATGGTGTATATGGGACTTTGTACTATGACCAAGACTTCTGTGTAAACTTAAAACTATTCAAATATTAGAAGCAAGCTCTCCTTGTGAACCAGTGCATGTGTGGGCCTCTGCCACTGCCAGGGTGCACGGCCAGACTCCAGCCTTTTCCTGTGAGTCAGTGCCATTCGCAGACTGTGGGGGAAGAGAACAAGAAGTCACCAAGAAGCAAGCCCTCCCTGTGAATCAGCACCATGTGCGGGCCACTGGGAGGACAGCCAGACCCCAGCCCATTCTGGTGCATGGGCTGGGAAACAAGAAGAGCCCCCCCACCCCTGTTTCCCCATAAGAGACCATCTGATCCAAAGAAATACAGGCTGTGATGATAGCTATTGAGGTGAAATGCAATTTGATGCTTGTGGTGTTTGGTGTTTCACTGACTTTGCAGGTCTAGGGCGGGTGGTCTGATCTTCTATTCAGAGGATAATGGTAGGCAGTGTGGGGGATCTCCTTCTAGCCATTGTTAATTCCTTATTATCTTGTTTTGAAGTCCTGTATCATTTTCATTGTTTGTTGGGTTGGGTTTTATTTCGTTTTGTTTTATTTGATTTTGTTATATCTGATGGCATGGACAGCTATTTCAAAGATAGCAAGATACATTACGGTAGCCAGCTTGGATTTACTATTATCTTCTTTTGAAGTCTTTTATTGAATTCATTGTTCTGTTTTTATTGATTCTATTCTGTTCTGTTTTGTTTGATTTTTACTATGTTTGAAGGTATCTGCAGCTATATTGAAGACAACAAGAGGCATTATGGTAATCATTGTTGATTTCTTATTGTTTTGAAGTCCTGTGTCATTTACACTGGTTTGTTTTGATCGGCCTTGTTCTGTTTTATTTTGCTTGGTTTTATTCTCTTTAAAATAAAAATAAATATATAAAGAAATAAAACTATTCAAATATAAAAGTCTATGTCATAAAATGAACCCTGAGAACAGAATTTCAGTCAAGTCTAAGGAGAGGCATTCTCCTCTTTACATTAAGCACACATGCTTCTATGGAAGGACACAGAGAGTTTGTACTTGTCTTGTTCTAAGTTTGCCTCATTCATTTATGAAAAACTTAGTGGGTATCTGGCTATGTTCCTGGCTCTGTCCAACATGGACCCACATTAAAAAAATAGTCCTAGCTCTGCTTTTGAGACCCCAGTTTAATAGTGAATGCAGACACAAAACCCCAAAGACATGAGATATTCCAAGAAATGTGTGGAGGACTGAGGGAAAACTCCTTGGCAGAATCAACCTGTAAAGGGCATCTTGTAAGGTCAGGAGTAATCTGCAAGTAGGACAGAGGGAGAGGAATGAGGGCAGAGCTAAGAGCCAAGACACAGAGTCAGTGATCATGAGTTTAGGAGACAGTGCTCGGCAGGAACATGGAGCCTGTTGCTGGGACATACAGGAGATTGGACCAGAGAAACCTAGCGTTTTGGCCATGCAGAAAGCACTTAATAAACAGTGGTTGCTTGACTGACTGAATGAATGAATAAATAACAAAGTTAAAAGTCCTTGTGGGATTTCTAAAGAGTCTAGGGTTTCTCCTGCCAGCAGCAGGGAGACATCCAAGGTTTTAGGGAAGGGAAATGATGTGACACACTAGTAATTGGACTCTTCTACCTCAGCATGATTCACACAACAGCAGTAGTAGTATGAGTAGAGCACTTATAGGAGATAGGGGATCTCAGATCAGCTCTATTTGCAACAGAATCTGTATTTTATTAAGATCCTCAGATGATTTGGATGCATCCTATCTTACTCGCTGTGGTGGACTAACTAATGGTCAATATGAGACTGCCTGGCTGAACTGCATCAGCATGGTACTAGGTGTAGAAGACCCACCTGAGGATTGTTGCCAAAATGACATAAAAGGAGAACAGGAAAGACTGCATGTTGTTGATTTTCCTGGAGAAGTTTACTATGGCTGACTTTCCTGATAGGGACTCTGCTGTTCTTGCTGGAGGAGGAGCTCAGGTCCTCGCTGTCTCTGGGATGGCTGCAGTTCTTTTCTGGGGAGCTCTTGAGTGTCACTTCCTGACTTGAGTGCAGATCCCTCAGCCTGCTGGCGCAGATCTTTCACCGACCTATGCAGGCTTTCTAGCTTCCAGCACTGGCCACTGGGCCTTCCCAGTGCAGATCCTTGGTACAGACTTGCATGAGACATTGTGGTGGACATTAGGCCTTTGGCTAGACTTGTGAAGGACATTGCCGTGGGATCCAGGCCCTCAGCTGGATTCTTTGGGTCTCTAGTGCACAGACAGATCTCTTGTACTCTTCTGCATTTGACCTTTTGGAGAATGATTCTAAAATAATCCTGTAAAGTATGTGTCCTGTATTAAATCCATTCCCTTAAACTGCTGACTATAATTACTTTTCTTGTTTCTGGGAGGAAGTAGCTGACAACCAAAATTTAAGGGAGGAAAGGTTAATTTGGTTTACATTTTGTAGAGGTTTTAGTCCCTAGTTGGCTGGTTAAAAAGCAGCACACCATGGCACAGGGGCACAGAGGAGAAGCTGTCACTGCATGGTGTTGGGAGAGAGAGGGAGAGAGAGAAAAAGAGAGAGAGAGAGACAGAGAGAGATCAAGGTAGGAGGTATGGGAGGGAGATAAATCCTTCCCGTGACCTTCCTCTTCTGACCACCTCCTAATAGTCAATTTGAAGCCCACATAATCCAAAAGCCCACCTACGAGAATATGAAGCTCTTGGGGATCATGTACATAAAAACCACAACACAGACTGCAGTTCCTGAAGGGCTGTTTTAGACAGATCACTTTTTTGGTAAAGGACAAAGCAATTACTATAGTTAGGATCTTAAGTGGACCCCTCCAGGGTTAAAGAATTGGTCCCCAACTTGGCGCCACTGGAGGTGGCAGAAACTGTAAGAAGTGGGGCTTCGTGGGAAGTTTTAGGTCCTCAAGGGCATTCTGTGGAAGGAGATACAGTAGTTGGCCCCCAGCCTCCTCCTCTGTCTCTTTTATATCCAAGCCATGAGGTTAATGATTTTGCTCCATCCAGAGCTTCTGCCATGCTCTGATGCTCCCTTCTACCAGAGGCACAAAAGGGAACCAACCCGTCATAACTGAAACCTCCAAAACTTGCTCAAAGAAACCTTTTCTTTTTAAATGTTGGCTATCTGCAGTATTTGTGATAGTAACAAAAAGATGAATAATGCAGTACTTTTTCCTTTTATCCAAAAAAGAAGCAACGGAAGGAGATAAGAAGAGAGTAGCACGGGGAAAGAGCGAAGGAAGGAAAGCCAAGAGGGAGAGCAGTGGTCCTGTAAACAATAAGCACAGGTATCATTTCACCTCCCTGCTTTCTTCACCCAAGTCCTGTCTCCCAAAAGCAGCAGCATCTGTAATTAGAAGACCTCGGGGTTCTTCCAGCCTCCAGAAGTGTGTGTAAGCGTGCTCTGTGAGGAGGCTCCCCTGGAATTGGGGAGGGCCTGTGAAGCTGAAATGAATGGAGGGCTGGTGGCAGAGTGACAGGCAACCGTGTAACTCTCATTCCCTCTGCAAGCAGATGAAACATGCACTTAATTTTCAGGCAAGTGGCTGCTGGGTTGGCAGCTGAGGGAAATCAAAGACTCAGCGGGCCCCCATAATCTACACTCATTTTGTGTCGCCAGAGTGGATGACGGGATGGCAGGGCAGGGTAAAAACGTCCCCAGCTCTCGCGAGCACATTGTAGTGTGGAGGTCCATCCCACTCCGCTGTCTCCCTCCGCGTGCCATGCCCAGGGCAGCCAACCTCTGCATTTGTGCGGGGAAAGTAAATGGAAAAGCCTTGCTTTGCACATGCTCAGGCTGCCGAGGCGGCTGGTGCAGGCAAGCGACCCACTTCTATCACCGAATCTTTATCGTCTGCGCTGTCGGGACATCCTACACTGAGGGACACTCATTGTGATCTATTATATCTACCCACAAATGCCGAATCTACTTCTGAGGAGCTACACATGATAATGACATCCCTGTGTTGAAGACTTTTTATTTGAGATGAAAGAGCAAACAGAGCCAGGCTTGTCTGATTAGCGCCTTAAATTCTGTGATTATCTGCAGAACTCAGGCAAGGGCTTTGTGAGGAGGCTTGTTCTTTTCCCTCCTCTCCATGAGGGTGAAGCTGAGAGTTGAGCTCCTTCTCCCAGGAAGTCTGGGGACTGTTAGTTGCGTGATTGCTCTTACATCAGACGCATCCACGTCTAATTCTTTTTTTAAATCCCTCATAGCACACTGAGATAATTCCTTATCTCTGTTTTACAGACAGGGAAACTGAGGCTAGCTGTTGGAATTCTAATACTGTGCTCTTTCCTATGCATTGTTACTATGTTCATTTAGACTCAAAACTCTGTTAATTCCAGCCCAGGTCTGAGGCCTGAGAACCAGAAGCACCAAGGGCTGGAGAAAACCAACCATCAGCCCAAACAGCCCGGGAGAGTTCATTCAGACATTCTTTGACTTTCTGTTCTCTCCAGATCCGCCATGGATACAGTGAAGTCCACCAGCCTCAGTGCACTGCTGGAATCTACAGCACTGGCTCTCTGGCTGTCCACTCTTCAAGGTGCACAACTGACTTTCCTGGATCTTAAACTTGTAGATGGCAGATTCGTTCCTCTCCTCCATATCTGCATCTACAGGAGCCAATGGCTTGTATATCTTACTGTTTCTGTTTCTGTGGGGGATCCCGACTAATAACATTAGAGAGTATTAGGTTTTGAGGATTTTGTTTGTTTGTTCAATACTAGGGTTTGAATCCAGGGCTTCTGCACTGAGAAACATCCCCAGTCTCCTTTATTTATTTATTTTTTTTATTTTGAGACAGGGTCTTGCTAAGTGTCTAAATTACTTGACTGGGCTCAAACTTGCAGTCCTCTGGCCTCAGCCTTCCATAAATTTTAAATAATAACGGTGACATCTCATAATTGTAAAGAATGCCACTTTTTGAACTCCTTTTCGTATCTCATTTAATGATCAAGAATATAAGCTAAGACCTGCAGAGCAAAGTTGGTCTTCCCAGGTGTTTGGGGAAAGGGATGGAGCAGCAGGAGTAGTGAGCAACAGTGTGATGCAGATAGATGAGACCTGGGAGGACACACGTGGTGTCAAGGGCTTCTTCTCTGACCTGGCCTTACCTCCCAGAAATTGGAATGTGCAGCCTGGGATTGAGGAGAATTTATTGAAAAAATGACTTTTGCCTTTGAAAATTTTAAAATTGATAAGAGGAAAAAACTGTGGCCATGTGTGTGTATGTGTAAATGTGCGTGTAAGTGTATGAGGTGTTTTATGACTTTTAGAAGTCATATGAGAAGTGAGGGGATCTAGCCACTATGTCCCAAACACATCTGAGTCACCTTTCAGTTCAAATACACTTAATTAAGTTCAGAGGTCTGTGTATGACATCTCATGAGGACAGACAAGCATCTGGCAAACTGACCATCCAGCAGGAATATCATTTGCTTGAAGACTTAGTAAGTTTTGTGGGTAGAGAGTAATAATAGACTTTTGGAGCATGATCATGGAAGATAAATTTTCAGGCTAAAATGGGGGAACAGAGAACCTGAGGCAGACTCTTCTCCTGGACCATATGGGTATGAGATGTGACACTTAGAATGGAGAGGAGGTTGATCACTAGCAAGGAGGAGCCATTTTCATGCCAGTGTTACACTCATCTGTTTAGATCTGCTTTTTAAGGGTTTGATCCAAAGAGTGAGCTCAAGCTCCCAAGAAAATCAGGGTGCTACACAAAACTGAGTGAGCAGAGCCACCCCATTGTAGAGAGCGGTAAAGCTTCACAGCTACCGCCCCGCCTCTCTCACCTGTGGGCATCCGGTGCGTCAGCCTACATTTCCCATGATCCTCTGCAGCCTAACCCGGAAATGACACTCCCCACAGGATGACTGCTTCCGCCCCCTCTTCTGTAAGTGCCTTATACACTTTTCAATAAATGAGACTTGATTGGAATCCTTCATCTTGTCTCTGTTTCTCTCTCCTCCTATCCCTGTTTCATTCCCATTCCCCCTCCAGGTACTACCCTGCGGATTGTGGCTTGCGGACAAGCCACACCCCATGAGGGAGATATGCATCACAGCTCGTGAGAGGACCGTTGCCTACCCCTCATGAAGACGCTGCAGGGAGGAGCTCCCAGGGAGGAGCCGGGCAGGGAGCACTTCCACTGCAAGAAGCAAAGGAAATAACACCAACCGGGCCCCCATGGTGGCATCCCAGTGTGAACAAGCATTGGCAAGGATGGGAGAAAGCAAGGGAAAATGTCTGGCTGTGAACTTGAAGCATTGAAAGGAGGAAATACCACAGGTTAGGAGGTGAGATTGGAAGACTTCAGTGCAAATAGGCATCTTCATTGACCTTGAAGATGGAGAATGAGGTGATCCAAGATGGTACCAGAAAGTAGGAGTCATAAGAGGACTGGATGATTAGGAGCTACCCCAACCCCATCGGATTATACCTTAGACAACCTTTGCAACCCAGTTCCAAGGATACTTCTCAAAGTGTTCTTTTTATAGAAGTGGGTCATCCTCCTCCAACTCCCTGAGCTCCCAGAGCTCTTAACCTTGTTGCATGTATTATCTTTCTTCTTGTACTTTGATTGTCTGTGCTCCACTCACCCCAGGTAATCTTTCTAGACCACAAACACCCATTCCATGTTCCTTGCTCCTGTTTATATTAAACACCTTCTAGAACCTACAGTCACTGACTGAAGAGACCGATCTCTGAATCTTCCCTACAACCAAGCCAAAGTGCTTTACACAGAATTGACACAGTGACTATTTTAATCTTTAATTTTTAAAACAATTTTAAATTAATTAATTAATTTTTTGTAGTAATGGCAATTGAACCCAGGACCTTCACCCTGTGTTACATCTCCAGCATCTATCTATATCTATCTGTCTATCTGTCTATCTATCTATCTGTCTATCTATCTCTCAGGTTCTCTCTAGGTTGCTAAATTGCTCGAGCTAAACTTGAACTTGTGATCCTTCTACCTCAGTCTCTCAGAATGATGGAACTACAGGCATACAGCACCATGTTTTGTTTTTGTATGAATTACTCCTTGTGTAATGGTGGAAGTATGATGGAGGAGGATCCTGAAAGGGACAAGGTGCTTGTTGGTCCTTTGGAAAGAAATCCCTAAGGAGAGCCGCGCATGGTGGTGCACGCTTTTAATCCTAGCACTTGGGAGGCGGAGGCAGGAGGATCCTTGTGAGTTTGAGACCAGCCTGGGCTACAAAGTGAGTTCAAGGCCAGACTGAACAGCATAGTGAGATCCTGTCTCAAAAAATAGGACTGGGTGTTTAGCTCAGTGGCATAAGCACCTGTCTGGCAGGTGCAAGGTTGTGAGTTCAATCCCCAGTACCAAAAAAAAAAAAAAAAAAAAAAGAAATCCCTAAGGAATTCTCTCCACTGTTCCCCTAGAACAGATCAAGTCTTGCTCATTGTAGAGGGGCTCAGAGATGTAAGGGAGGAGAAGCCATGCATTTGGATCTGCCCACAATTGAGGAAGTGCCCTTGACAGGGGCAGCTG
>RJWM01041698.1:0-14764 GCA_004363535.1 Dasyprocta punctata | reverse complement strand
TTTTAATTCTATGATTTTCACTATTGCTTTGGAAAAAGTATTCTTAATTTTTTTGTTATCCACACTCTAAATTAAACAGAATACATAATTGAAGCTAAATAAACTAACTAATATCCCTGCTATCTTGCAAAATTATGCAAAAATCCAACCATATAAACTCCATTCAATTTCCTCTTGATTTCCAGATGAATGCCATCCAGTATTTTAATTTCATTATAGCTCTTAAAATCCAATGATTTATTATTATTTTTATGTATTCAGTGCCTATTTGAGTTCACCAATTTAATATTCTTTCTTTAATCTCAGTTTTCCTTTTGGGTTCAAATTTCTTCTTCCATAGGTATAGCCTTCAGAAGTTGTGCTACTGAGGTTTTCAGAGCAAACATTTTCAATTATGATTTTCATGACATATCTTTATTGACCTCTCATTTATAATACTGTATCATTACAATTTTTTTGTTGACCATCTTTCCCTTTCAGAGAGATTTTACTTTGAAGTTCTGTGGTTTCATTCTGCTCTTTTGCATATATGTAATAAAGTATGGAATGCACAATATATTCCATACTTGTAGTGATACAAATAGATGACTTTATAGATAAGCATAATAAAGATATTTACATAGCTATTTATTGCATCTTTCAATGCATATGTTTATGATGTCTGGGTCTAAAAATTTTACATAGATTGTAGGAATTTCTTAGCCATCATACCTTCCAATAAAGTCTTTCATTTACACTGCATTTTTCCTTGGACATTTCTTGGAATGCTCATCCCATTCCATACAATTCCACTTCCCTCCATTCCACTCTGCTCCACTCCAGTCCACTGTACTCCATTCCATTCAATTTCTCTTCTTCATGAACTTCATCTTTTCTTTTATAGTTTGTATGCCTTTATGTCTCCATAATCTGGGTAGGGAAGGGAAAGGAAAAGAACGGAAAAGAAAGGAAAAAGAAAACAAAAGGAAACGAAAAGGCTAGGGCTAAAGATGTAGCTCATTGTGAAGGCCCTGGATACAGCTGTGTAATACTTACTGTAATTCAATGAGATTTCAGTAAAATTATAATTTTAAATAAAAGAAGTATAATAGATTTATTGATTAATAAGGTAAGTGAAAGTGTTTTTTCAGGGCCATTCCTCAGGCCTGAAAACAGAAGCCAGCATTTGATGATTCTTAGAAGACTCTAGTGCAATTCCAAACCTATGTTTAACTGTATTGGATGTGCACTCTACCAACCAGGTTTACCATAAGGGCACCCTCCATATCATTTTGTAGCAACCCTAGAGCAGAGATGCTCTTTAACCCTCATTTTAAGATAAGAATATCACGACAGCATTACCTTTCATGCATTTAGCACAGAGTGTCCTAAAATACATTTTTTGTTTCCGGTTTTGAAGAGTTCAGAGATGTTAAATACACACACACACACACACACACACACACACGCACACAAATGATCTCACTGTCTCCTGGGATTTTGTTAGGAAAGCCAGTTTTAAATCCATATTAGTGTTTTGCTTTTTGAACACTTTTTAGTGAAATGGTTAATCCTGTTTGTTCTCTTATGTCCTCTTGCCAACCATCTCTTATGAACTCACCACTTTTGTTTTTTCTTTTCTTTTCTTTTCTTTTTTTTTTTTTTGTGGCACCAGGGATCGAACTCACAACCTTGTTCCTGCCAGACAGGTGCTTAAGCCACAGAGCCAAACTCCAGGCCCTAGTTTTTTGAGACAGGGTCACACTATGTAGCTCAGGCTGGCCTTGTGCTCATGTTGTAGCCCAAGCTGGTCTCGAACTCACAACGCTTGTCATACCTCAACCTCCCAAGTGCTGGGATTAAAAGTGTGCACCACCACACCAGGCTTTCTCACCACTTTTCAATAGAGGTCAGTGTTCAGTAATATAGATCAAGGTACTGTTAGTAATATAATAAGTTGCAAGCATTATCCCACTAGGAGGCTGGGTTATTAATTTTTAAAATTTCATTTTAAAGAGAATAAAACCAAATAAAATGAAACAGAATAAAGCCAATCAAAACAAAACAATGAGAGTGACACAGCACTTCAAAAGGAGATAATAGAAATCAACAATGGCTGCCATAATACCTCTTGTTATCTTCACAATAGCTGCCCATACCATCAGACATAATAAAATCAAACAAAACAGAATAAAACAAAAGCCAAACAAAACAATGAAAACAAAACAACGAAAATGATACAGGACTTCAAAACAAGGCAACAGGAAATTAACAATGGCCACCACCTTGCTTTTTTAGACTTTTCCTCCCTTCACTTTCACAATATCTATTTTACATTTTAGACCCCATTAACTCCTTCAGTTTTTTATGCTAGGGAGATAACACTATGTTCACTTATGTGACTCCAAACCATTTCACTCATGAGCATGATCTCAAGTTGCATCTATTTGCCTTCAAAAAATGCCTCCAGGTTATCCTTCTTTATTGTTGTGTGGCTTTACATTGTATAAAATTACCGTATCTATCCTACTCATTCCTCAGTTGATGGACAAGCTACCCCAGCTTTTTTCTGGATCCCCATCACATGGAGCATTTTCTTGTCTCCTCCAAACTTCAGTCCATGGATTGCCTTTCAAGTTAAATGTGTTTCTTGTATACAGTATATTGATGGGTCTTGTCTCCTGATCCATTCTGCCCATGTATCTATTAATTGGTGAGTTGAAGCCATCTACATTAATGGTTCTGATCGATATGCACTGGCCCATCTCTTCTATGCTATCCTCCTGCCATTGGTTCCCCACTTTTACATTCCATTCAATTGCCTGCCCTACTCAGCAATCCACCTCTGCTACTGTTCCTGGAACCATGGTCATCTTTATCTCTCTCTAGAATGTCCTTCAGTATTCTTTGTAGGGTTGGTTCAGTGGTCATGAAATCTGTCAGTTGTTCTTTATCACGAAAGTGTCTTATTTCTCCATTAATTTTGAAAGATAGTTTTTTTTCTGATATGAAGTTGGCTGTTCTCGCTGACAAAGGAGCTCAGGACCTTGTTGTCACTGAGAATGGCTGCAGTTCACTTTGGGGGAGCTCTGGTCCTTCCTGGTTCCAGAGGGGAAGATGGTGTGCTGTTCAATCTCCTGGGGAAGCTTATTACCTGGCTTCCTGATTTGATAGTTTTCCATATTTAATGTATGCATGTTGCAACATCATTTTTATTTCCAGGGCTTTATTCACATTTTGGAAATAGTTAAAATTTTATTTTCTTATGTTCTTCTATTTTTATCTTGCTCTTCTTTAGATACACACAGCATTTCTTTCATAATGATTGTCATTTCATTTTTTAGCTGAGAGATTATTTCTGATTTGAGTTTCCCTAGAGCTTAATCTAGCTGTTTCTTTACTGCATTTGCTATCATTTCAGAAAGTTCAGTTGTGTGACTCCCAGCGTCTTCCATTTCGGTGTCTCTTGGGTTTGTCCTCAGTGGGCTGGGGGATTGAGACTGCCTCTTGGTCTTTCATTTTGTCATTTTCTTCTGTGTCCTGTATGGCTCTATGTCCTGTGAGGCTGACCGGGCATTCCCCTGGTGGGTTGCACTGAGTCAGGGGACCAGATAGAGCTGGATCCTCTGTGCAGCTAGTGAGGGCACACTCCCGGAGTGTGCTGCTGAAGCCTCCGCCATACTGGATGGTGATTGGTACCTTCTGGACCCAGGCAGCTAGGTGGAGCATACCCTGCAGTGTGGTGCCACCCAGATCCTGAGTCTGGCTGCAAGGAGTTCAGAGCCTCCGGAGTGCCAGACAAGCCCGGGTGAGTTCCAGGCCTACAGTGCCAGGGCCTTGCTCCTGGCTGGGAAGGCCCGCAACCTCTAGACCCACCACACCGGCCACAACCCTGAACAATGGAGCTTGCGCCCTGTGCTCTGATGGGCAGAGTCCAAGCTCTCCAAGGCCTTTCAGCTACACTGGCCAGTCCCTGATGAGCAGCTCTGGGGTTCTGGGTTGGGCTCAGTACCTCTGTGTCCTACGAGGCTGGCCAGACCTTCCCCTGGTGGGTTGTGCTGAGTCGCAGGACCGGATAGAGCTGGATCCTTGTGCAGCTAGTGAGGGTACACTCCTGGAGTGTGCTGCTAGAGCCTCTGCCTTACTGGGTGGGGGGGTGAGACCTCCCAGACCCAGGCAGCTAGGTGGAGCATACCCTGAAGTGTGGCACCACCTGGACCCTGAGTCTGGCTGTCAGATTTAAGAGATATTGAAGCATGTTCAAGGAACCTCTAACAGTCTACTAGCATTGGACCATAACTTTCATGTATTGTGTATGTGTATCATATTTTTATTTTTTCATGCTGATATGTTTTCATGAGTGAAATGTTCTATGAAACAAGTGAATTTGTTTAGGACCACTCACATAATTTCACAGTGACTATGAGTATGAAAGAGTGATCATACTTTCTGTTCACTGTTGTTCCCATTTTTATTTAAGGAAAAAACTTCTAAAGCTTCATATTGCAAAGTACATTTCTGGGTAATATTGGTGGTTCTCTCTCCTATGTTTGCAAGTAAATTTTAGAAACAGTTTTATTGCATTGTAAATATGTGCCTTTTTAATTCCCTTTCCATCTCCACAAAATCCATCTCCCTATTTCATTTATCTTTTATTTTCCTCTTTGAAATTTGTACTTTTGGTTTCTTACAGAAGATAAGCTATGGAATATTTAACCTTCTATGAATATCTATTTCATTTAGCATTATGGTTTCAAGGGACACTCATTTTTCTACAAATGACTCAAATTTATCTTTCTTTAAAATTTGGTAGTACTTTGTTGAGTATATATATCACCTTTTCTTTATCATCCATTTGTTGATGGACTGAATATGTATAAAGTACCAATGCTCCATGATAAGTGTATTTATTATGCATAACAAACATATCTTAATAAAATATTAAAAATATATAAATACATGTCTTCTTAAGGTTGTATTTTCTTTCCAAATTATATTCAAATAAAAGAGAGAAAATTATTTAAATCTTAAAGGCTTTTCTTTATACAAAAACAGAACCATTTGAATAACAAGTTTAATTACCTAAGTTGGAATATTACATTGAAGAATCCTCATGAAATAAAAGGTCAATAATATTCACAAGCAGTGATTGCTGGGATAATATTTATATATTGCTCATACAGATATTACAGATTCACATGGATAAAATAATCCAACTCTTGAAGATACAAAACAGTAAATTAAGATTATGAGAGTATATCAGATCTGGACACATTTTATAAAACATTTTGCCTCATTTGATGTTTCAAGAACACTATGTCATACAATGAGTTTTACTTCAGGATAAAACCAAACTAAATTCATTGTTTTTATGGTTCTGTTTTCATTTCACTCTTTCAAAAAAGATGAACATTTGTTCATTTAAAAAAATTAAGGATGTGCTATTAAATAATTTCTCCATTGATAACAAAAACAACAGATTTTTCAGTTAGGATTAGAATAAGCAGAGTCATAGACATTATGCACATTTGCCCGTGGAAACATCTAAACATATCATAACCTGTGATGCTTAATGACCTTTTAGTTTTTTTTTTTTTTTTTTTTTTTTTTTTTTTTTTTTTTTGGCAATGTGTGAAAACTGTGGACATTCAAGAGAAACTGCTCTGCGTTTTGAATTTGGACTTTTCCTGGCTTGGGGTAAGCAGGATGAGGTCTCCCTTCCTGGTTAGGGAACCACAGCTCCCAGTCAGCACCACAACTGGGAAGTGTAAAACTCATGCTGTACAGTGTTGTGTGCTGCTAAGCATGACATTTGGTAGGTTAGATGTATTACATGCAGGCTAAACTCATATTTTTCAAATGCATTACTAGGATATAAGAGTATCATAAGGCAAAGAAGATCTCAACTTGTGATATATTAGCATAATACCTTCTATATCATAATGTATGTGAGTGTTCGTGTGTGTGTGCATGTGTGTGAACGTGTGTACAGAATAATGCTCCCTTAAATCCCTAACTGAAGTGATTCTGGGGTTCCCATGTCCTGGCCGATAGAAGCACCAAGCTTGGTCCCACTGGCATGTGAGTATGTTCACTCTCATTGTCGTGCTCGACCTTTCAAGATGATTTCATGAACTAGATGATCAGACAGGCTCTTTCTCTCTCCTCACAGCAGACGCTCCTACCCTGAGTGAAAGAAATTGCCATAGTGGCTAACGAATCCCACCATCACTTGTGTGTGCTGTCCCTTCACGCTTTCCAGTGGGCATAGCTTGGAACACGAGTGATTCCTTCACATTTCTGGTCTTTTTGTTTGGCTTTCAATGAGCTGTGCATGGCTGTTCCAGCCTACCCACAATCTGACACATATTCTCTTAGGTTTGCATGCTCAGCTATCTACCTACTAGGAAGTTACTTATAAACTGTTGTGATTTTTGTTTTATTTTTCCTGCTTTGGGTACGTTAGGTATCTTTTCTCAGCACTTTTTAAACCCATAAACACCTCAATTATTATAAATACTTATTGCACTGAAATCATATGATTTTATGTCTTCTTCTTGCCATAACTGTTTCTACGACCCTACCACTTTGCTTTATAAACTAAGGGTGAGAAATGAGTGAAATTATGGTTGAAATGAATGAAACTGTGGTTGAGAAATGAGTGACTACTACTCCTACTCACAAAAGGTAGGAATGAAAGATTGAACCATGATATAGCAGAAGCTCAAAATATCTTCTGCTAGAACATTACCAGGCCCAGACTGAAGAGTAAAGCACATATGTTTTTAACCTCCAACTCCCATTTCTCCCTTTCTTGAATTGACTTGTGAATGATATTTCTCTTTTCTTTCACAAACTCATTGTTTTCTTCCTCAAAACCCGTAAGAATTGGAAAAAAACTCATGGCAGGAAATTGAGGTTTTCATTATTGAAATATGGATTTTTTTTTTTTTTGTGGCACCAGGGATCAAACTCACAACCTCACACCTGCCAGACAAGTGCTTAAGCCACTGAGCCAAACTCGCAGCCTTAGTTTTTTGAGGCAGGGTCGCACTATGTAGCTCAGGCCAGCCTTGTGCTTGCATTGTAGCCCAAGCCGTCCTTGAACTCACAAAGCTCCTCCTACCTCAGCCTCCCGAGTGCTGGGATTAAAGGCGTGTGCCACCATGCCAGGCTTGAAATATGGATTTTATCATTATATATACTTGTACTTAAAATACAAAAAAATTTGGAATCATGTGGCTTCAATAATTTAAAAGTAAATTTCTATGAAATATTAAAAATCATGCTAGACTATATGTCAAATGACTGTTAGCATAAAGATAACCAAGAGTTGCAGCATTTTATCAAATCGATTGGTGACCAAACTGAGTCATTTAATGACACTATAATCTGATTTGTAGTTTTAATGTTTTAACTTGTTTTTTTTAAATATGGATCTATAGACTAACTCTATTTACTTAAGTATTTGCCATCATAATCTCTGGCAGGCAGAATAACGGTATCTAAAAGTATTCCCATAGGGTATCCCCATGGCCAGTACCTGTAAATATGTTAAGTTCTACAGAATAGGAGGACTGAAGTTGTATTAGAAATAATGTTGCTAGTCAACTGACTCTGAATTAGGGAGACTGAATCGTATTATGTGGATGAGTAAGTATAAGAACCTTTAATAGTGGAGGACAGAAGCAGAAGAAAATTAGAGGGGACCTGAGAATGTAAATAGTGGCTGCAATGTGCTATGTCGAAGGTGAAGGAAGAGGGCACAGACATTAAAGGCAGCTTTAAAGGCTGGAAAATGTATGCACACACTTTTTGGCATTTTGCAACTACCTTATTTCACTTAACATAATATCATCAAGCTTCAGGATACCTTTTCTTTTAAATCCCAATATTAACTATATATCTATATACAATAGCTATCCTAACCTGTGGCTTTTCTTTCTGTGATGTCAGTATCAGTCATGATCTGAATATATGAAATAGAAACTTTCACATCTAATTTTATGTAGATTTTCCTCTGTATATTCTTCTAAACCATTTATAGTCTTAGCTTGTGCATTCTCAACAGAGCTCAGGATCACGGGGAAGGAGATGAACTGTGCCAATCACGTGCTCACCAGTGAATCAGCTCCTAACTCAGGTGCCGGGGCTGCCGTGTGGCTGCCAGGCACTGGGGGACGGGTCTCCTCACTGTGTGTGTGGGGAGTGCTCCAGCACGAACGGAATGCGGGTGTCTCGTGCTGCTGAAAAATGCCACCAGAATCTGAAAAACGAAGCCACTTTCTTCTTTTCACTTTTACCTTCCTAACTCCTGCCAGCATTCGCCTTTGGTAGAAACCAACCATACACCAATCTGTAGGAAAACAGAATATGCAGCATCTTTGAACCCCCAAACGTGGTAGGACATAGGAGGACAGAAACAGAAGTGAAAGTATCAGGCAAGAGATTGCCCTACGCTCCTCTGCCATGTGTCTGAACAGTTAAAATCCATCGCAGAAGAGCATCTGTTTGAATTTTTGGGTGTCTTTCTCTGAAAACGTGGAAGAGGACACATTTTGCTCTTCACTTCGATTGGTTTAGTGTCAAAGCTTTAAGGATCTCCACCAGGTGGAGGCAGAGGCCAGTTTATTAAAGGGTTAAATTTGAGATGTAAATTTGAGACTTCAGTTTCAGATTGAAGGATTAAAAAAAAAAAGAACAACAGATAACACTAAGGAACTTCTTAGATGTTCTGCTGGAATATCATCTTGTTGTTACTGTACGAGTTATGGCTGCTCTGTCCACATGCTCCCTGCTCTCTGGTTATGGCTTAGGACTTCTGATGCAAAGAACAGACCCATTCCAGCTGGCTCAAGAAAAAAGATTTTTGTTCTAAATATACAGCAGGCGTACCACTGACATTCCTAGAATAGAAATAAAACACAGCCACGGCTTGCCAGGAGCAGGGACTGCTCTTTGTTTCTCAGAAGGAACCCAGGGTCACTGTTATTTGTTTCTCATGTATTCATTATTCATTCATTGAATACACATGAAGCCTCCGCCATGGTGCTGGGTTATATACAAAGAGAAGGATAGGGTATTAAATGGGAAAGATGGATACCAAGCAAACTAACTCACATCTACATGATTATTAATTACTTTAAATGCTATGAATATAATGTGCAGATTCTAAGAGAGAATATTACATAAAATTTAAATAAGAAGATGGTTAATGGACTTTTATAAAAGTATCACTTAAGTTCATGTCTATTGATGAGGAAGGGTTAGAGGGACACAATGGGGCAGAAAGTTTGATCTATTATCAAGGATTTGAAAGAAAAAAATTGATCTGTGCGTATATGAATACTAGGCTTAATATTTAAATAGCTTATTGTTTTAACATGAGGTAAACATACTCTTGACAAAAAACAGGAAACCCTATCAGGGAAAACTCCTTCATTGTAGAAACCTGTAGAACATACATACTTCAATTGCACTAAGATTGGTTCTTCATTTTGTATTTGTTTCATGTAGTAAGTTAAAGTCAAAACTATCACTTTTGCTGATAAATTATCAATAATGTTTTCTAACACTTATTCCTAGTGTAATTTACAAGTGCATGAAAATAACTTGGCCTGCATTTTAAATTGACCAATCTCCTGCTCCTTCTGGGAAGTAGGTTATAAAAATAGCAGATGTAGCTCTCTTACTTTCTACTTGGACACCACAATGGCAAACTTGAAGCCGGCATGTAAACAATGCCCTACCTGCAACTGGCTTTCCTTTTCAAACAAGTCCTTGAGATTGCAGCACCCCACTGACTTGCATCCAGGCTAGAAGTGTGTGCACCAATATAGACATGACAATTAGAGCTCAGATGCACAGGCATATGTGCCAGGCTAATTATAAACTAGTGTGACAGTCACTCTGAGACTGTGGCTGATGGCTCCTTCTCCCCCTGGTTCCCGATGTCATAGATATGATGCATGGTGAAATCTATTGATCTGATGAGTCTTCAGTGACGATTCTGATTCCTATGTTGACACCCATGCACTTGCTAGATTTGGGGTAATGTACTCATAGTACATAATAGTTATAAGAGACTCAGTCACAGGAGCAGAACATAATACTCTACTAGAGAAAAGGAGTAAATGTAAAATGAGGATTATTTTATCTTAAAGATCTAAGTCCTTCCAATAGTCTACTTAAAAATCTTGTCTAAAAAGGAAATATTCCATTTAAAATTTTTGAATAAGTGATAGAATTATAATTGAAATGAAAACTTTCTATTATCCCTTAGGATCCTTTATAACTTTTTATAATGGGAACAGAATCATCCAAATTTAAACTTTTGCCTCTCATTAAGATATTCCAGTTAAAGTAACTGACTGTGCTTGGTCTTCGACAGTAGTGTGATATTAGCTTTATGGATTTTTTTGGCCCCCACACTTTGAGAGGTTGGCCTGCTGAGAGATAAATCAAGATAAAAAGTTTATTTGATTCCTCTCAATTAATAAGTATTTTATGTGAGTTTATAGGCCAGGCTCACTGCATTCAGATAGATAAAATAGAATACTCATGAAAGGATAACACTGTATACAACTGTGACTTTGTGATTTCTCCTGTTGATAGGTTTAGATCCAGTCTGTGTATATGGAAAGGAAAAGAAGGGGCCTGAAAACACCTTACGATGCTTTCCATAGCCCAGCGCATGGATCAAGAGGACAGGCAGAATCCCGCTGCCAGCTCTGCCAGTCCCTATGGTGCAACACTTCGTGAATTCGATTCTTTGTGACTCAGTGTCCTTGCTAGTCCATAAAATGGGCATCATTCCAGTTTGCACATACAAGGTTATCATGAGAATGGAGCAAGCTCAGATTTCTAAAGTAATTGGTGTGTAAACAATCCCTTATCATAAAATCAGAAAGCATTATGAACAGACTGTGAGTTTGTTCCACTGCTCGGGTCTGCCCTGTTGTGACTCTGGGGCAATGAGAGTGACCTTGCTGCCTAGCTGAGGGAACACTGGCAATGTTCCTAGCATTTAGTGAGTGGAATTCAGAGGCTGGTAATCATCCCGCAGTGCCAAGGAGTCCCTTATAACGAAGGCTTGCACAGCCCGAGACCTCAGCAGTACCGGGGCTGAGCATCCCTGCCCCTGGGTTAGTGAGACTGCGTCACTGAGCGTGTGCTGCACAGGTGTGAAACTTAACCGCGATGGACGAGGCATCGTGAATCCTCACTCTGAGCCGAAGCTGGGAGCACTAACCTTGACAAAGAACAAGAACATGGCACAAAATTGGAGCACATATTTTGGAGTTACGAAGATCTCGATTTGAATTTTGCCCAAATTTACCACTTAGTCTTTGTCTTTCACCAATTATAAAAATATTGATAACAACGCATCTATTAGAGGAACACTGCGAGACTTCCCAAGATGATGTAAAGCGTGCAGTTTACACAGAGGCTCCCAGCAGCCAGGACGAGCTTTAACTGTGGGCGGCTTCCCAGCCCTCCACCGCCCCAGCTGCAGGCTTCCCTGTCAAACGCGGAGGAAAATTTCCTCTTACGGTGCTCAGAGGATTACATGAAACCACGGTGAGCTTAGCAGAATTTAATAAATATTGATTCTTACAATATTTTTTTATTTCAGTAGCAAAACAAAACAAAAAATCATGTTCTGTCTTGTTCTTTTCACTTAATCCATCTGCCTCATTCATACACGCTGAGAGCACCAGGAAACACAAAAGAAAGCAACAACAACAACAGTGACAACAACAAAAGCGTCAGAAAGCACAGTAAATAGTTCTCTCATATTCCCAAGTGGGGAATTTCTAGCTTTCATCAAAAGAACCCCTGGACACTCTCATTCTTAGAACACCGCTGGTTGCAACAGGCAGTGATATCCTTTACTTTTATTTTCAGGCGTGGCTTCAAAACACAGACTTACTTCAGAAAACACTCCTTCCTTTCCACAGCTACTCTTAGCTATTCTGTTTCCTGTGTCTTCCAAGCTCATCTCCAGTCAAAATGTTGTGTATTTGTCTACAGCTTTGCTTTTCCCAGGACTTACCATTTGCACCTGTGCTGAGTAAGACCTTGAAATGTCTTAGTTTTCTTCTTTGCTATGCCCCAAAACCTTTGGTGGGAACAGCATGTGCTTTCTCATGTTTCTTATGTGTTTTTACAGGAGCCTGCAGGACCATTTTAACTATGGGATTGGGTACCATCTCTACCCTCACATCACAAGTGACAACCTTGGACTAAACTTGAACAGAGTCACACAATGAGAACTGGTAGAACCAGGATTTTAACTCAAGACAAATTTTCCATCTTTAAAGTTTCGATTGAAACAAAACCAGTCTCTTGATGAGGAAATGGATTCAAGTGTTTTATTCTCACAGTGGGCTCAGTGATTGGAGTATTGGGTGTGGTATTGTGGTCCTGGAGTCCGCATTACTCAGAGGGCTGGGAAAGAATACTCTTTCAGCGTATTCTGGGTGTGGGGGTTTGACTAAGGAGGAGACAACAAAAAGAACAATCAGACAGAGGGCAAATAATGAGAGGAAAGAAAGTGGAGTTAATACATGAATGAATAAATAAACCCATGAGAGAACAAAGGGATGAATTAGCCGGTGGAGTGAAAACACACAGGGCAGGGGAATCCACTGTGTCATCCTCAGATTGGATGTTCCTGTCCAGGGCCCTGATGAAAGGAGAGAAAAATTCCAAACTCCTGATCTCCCATTCTCTTTGCTTAATTTAATGCTATGCTGGCTGATGCAGAGAGAGCACAGCCAGGTGTGAGTGTGTGCTTGATTGTGTGTGTGTGTGAGTGTGTGTGTGTGTGTGTGTGTGTAAGAGGTGCTGCAGGAGCTCTTAAGCACAGTCTTTGAAATCTGGTGATGAGTGCTCCCTTTGAAGTCATTTCAACCAAGGTTAGAATGCCATTTCACAACTTACTTGGCTTGTGCCTTTGAAAGAATAATTTAGTCTCCTTGTACTTTAGTTGCTTTCATTACTTAACAGTGTTTACTTCCTCATGTTGTTATTGAAACCATTAGAAATTGTGCAGAATGCATACCTACACACACACACACACACACACACACCAAAACACAAACACACATATTACCTAGGACAAGTCTATTGCTCTATAAACACAGTTGTCATTTATTATGAAATAGGAAAAATTTTTAAACAATAGGGGGATAGAGATCCCAACAGAAATGTCATAATTAATATGGGCGCACCATTGTCAGAGTAGCTTCTTTTTCTCTCCTCTCAGTTGTATTCTGGTAAAATAACCTTTCAGCATCTTGTACTATTTTCTTACTGAAACAACAACAAAAAAAACATATATATATATATAATTTTGCAATTATTGTCCAGTTAGATTGATGCAGATTTCTAAATTTTTCCCAAACTACTTTGGAGGAACTGCTTTGGTGGATTTATGGAATCTTGTTATTTTGATGTGTAGATTCTGGGCACAGTAATTCACAGATTTCTGTGTCATGTTTCATTTTGAAGTGGCAGAAACAAATAGCTCAAGTGAATTATAGATGTTCTGCATCAAAAGAATTCAAATACTCATAAAAAGAAGAAATGAACACACAAACCCAATTTAGAGCTCCCAGAAGATTTCTTCTTACAACTCTTGATAATTTCATCAGCATTTTATCAGATGTGGTAGTAGTAGAGATGGAAAGACTGAAAAACATTATTCAAAAAATGGCTGCATTTATGTAATATTGAGCAAAATGTTCTCCTTCAATCTGCCTTTGAAATATCATTCATTTTCCTATAATTGCAGCAAGGGCTATAAAGCTGATAAGATTTCTGTAAACCAGATTGGGTACATCATACATTGCTTCTAAGATGATTTTATCTAGGGAGATAAAACCTCCGATGTCTATCATTCCCCCTCCCACCATGCCATCTCTCCCTTTGAAGTGCCCACCTTGAAGGTCACACACTCCAGATGGCATCGCTATAAAACACAGGAGGCTGCCATACCCAGACGAGATTTTCCTTCAGTGTGATGAACTTTTGTTGTGCAAAGCCAGTGGAATTTGGGAATTTATCTGTGATTGTCATGTATAAAGCCTAACCAGACTAATTCAGAAAGATCAGGGAAATGTTCATGAGGCAAAACCACAGGAGAAGAAGAGGGTATAAAAGAAGGAGTTCTAATGTCATTCTTAAAAGATGAATCTGAATTTGGTCAATCTGGATCTGCAGTAGACTGTAGCTTTATAAAGCACTGCTAACCCTCTAAACTTTTTTCTCACCTGTGAAGGGGGAACAAAATTAATGTGTGCTTCAAAATATGGTAGGATTCAGTGAGATAATTCATGCAAGTTAAAAATAGTTGGTATAAATTTTGGCATATGGTAAAGATATAAAAAATGTTTGACAGCATCTTTGATTTAAAAATATGAAATAATACAGAAACTCATCTACCTTGATTAGGATATCAGTTAAAACCAGTTGAGGTCAGTTCACACAAAAGAACGTCTTAAGTTACAAGACTCATAGGTGGATTCGGAGTTGCATAAAGTTCATACAAAACTGTATGCTTAAAGAGTGAAAAATGCATGCTTAAAGAGTGAAAATTACAGTGAAAGTGTTGTCAGGAAGTTGCTTTTGTAAAGCAACAAGGATTCTAATAACTCACTCATGCACACCATCTGCAAAAATCAAAGCTCAAAGCCTTTTGGATGAGATAATTTGAGCCACAATAGACTACTCAGTCTCTACTTAGCCCCCTAAACAAAGTTCTATGTATATGGTGACCCCT
>RJWM01041697.1:0-14746 GCA_004363535.1 Dasyprocta punctata | reverse complement strand
CCACGCACAGAAGTAGAGCCCTGTGGGGCCGCAGAGAGCAGTGTCTCCCGGCCCACGGCAGTGGGAGGCGAGAACTGACCCGTGCAGGAAAAAAAGCAGTTTTTATTTTTAGAAATCATTTAGTGTTCAGTTAACTTGAACAAGTGCCACCTGTATGAGAGGCTGGGCAGCGAGAATGAGGAAGGAAATGGTTGAATAATTCTTCTTTTCCCCTTTCTTGAATTATTTTCCTTTCCCCCTGTTAAGAGGAAGATTTCTTTTCTTTTTCCTTTTTTTTTTTTTTTTTTTTTTTTTTTTTTTTTTTTTTTTTTTTTTTTTTTTTTTTTGGTTTTCTGAGACAGGGTCTTGCCATGTAGTTCAGGCCGGCTTTGAACTTGAGGTGATCCTCCTGCTTCAGCCTCCTGAGTGCTAGGATTACACTGTGTGGCACCGCTGTGCCCTACTTTTAATTTTTATGTTGTTTTGTCCATGTTTGCAGTGCATAATGATGCCATTCCTTGTGAGGAGCTGGTGCCTGCATATAACACATCTTAATTTTTTTCTGTCCTCTTTCCCTCCCTCATTCCTCTGTCTCTTGGTCTCCTTCCCTTTTGCAAAAGATCTATTTCCCTCTCACTTATTACATATCTTTTATTTTGTTCTTTATATTTTGGTTTCTCTTGGAGAGGAACCATGTGCTATCAAAGCTTGTGTATCTGATTTCTTTCACTTAACGTTATGTCTCAAGGTGCATCCATTTCCCTACAGACTGAACTTCATCCTTTTTCGTGGCAGACTAGTATTCCACTGTGTGTAGACACCACACTTTCAGGTGCTCAGTCTGTCCCAAGGCTCCTGTCTCACTGGGTGTATGTGCCCTGCAGGAGGGACAGAGCCTGAGCCACAGCGTGTGTCCGAGCTGTGGGTGCTCTGCCCTCCTGCCTTCCCTGGATGGTGTGGTCCTCCGGGCTTTCAGCTTGGGCTCTTTTGGGTCTGTCTGTTGCTTGCCTGGGTGGGGTTGAAGTAGGTCTGTGCCCAGCTGGATATAGGCTTGACTGCCTCTGGGGCCCCCCCTGGGGCGGGGTGTGTGTCCCTTAGTGAGGACTGTATGGGTGGGCAGTTTTGCAGGTGCTCTGGGGTCTGGGGTCCAGGCTGCAGCTGGGAATTTTTTTTTTGTCCTTTGTAAGACAGTCTCGCTGTACAGTTCAGTGTGGTCTTGAGCTCACTGTGTGGCCTAGGCTGGCCTTGGACTTGCATCGATCCTCCTGTCTCAGCCTCCCGAGTGCTGGGGTCGTAGGCATGTGCCACTGTATCGGCTTAGGAGGTGATGACAGTTCAGCGAGGAGCTTGTTCCTGCCTCTGGTGCGCATGGACTGCTCTGATCCGAGAGTCCTTGGGGCCTCTTTCTTTGGCTGGTGGGGGAGAGCATGTTCCAGGATGGCTTGGCTTCGGAAGTTGCTGCCTTGCCCCCAGTGAGCTGGCCTCGAACCTGTGCGTCCCTGGTGCCTCTGGCCTGATGCAAGTCCCGTGCCGAGGGGCTTCCCCCACTGTGGTTCCCCGCTCCTCCTGCCGCTGAGAGGGGACCGCACCCTGTGAGGGTGGAGCTGGCTCCCAGCTCCGCTGTGCAGCCTCATGGCCTGACCTCTGTAGCCCTGGTCCCGCCACTGCCCGGTTCCAGGGAGGAGAGAACAGGACAAAGCCGCAGTGCCCCTGCTGCTATTCGGTCTGGGGGGACAGCGTCCCTTCGATGTAGGGAGGAAGTAGGCTCAGAGCTCTGGGCCTGGGTTCGCACCTGTTCCCTGGGTCACTAACAGAGACTGACTGATGGCCTCTTGCCTGCTGAGCCTGGCCTCAGGCAGTGGGGTTTCTGCTCCTGAAGAGCTGGGAGTCTGGGGGTGAGGCGCCCCCACTGAGGTGTCCATGGGTGTAGTCTGAAACTTTTGGCAGCCCTCCTGCCTCAGCCTCCTGAGCGGTGGGAGGGCAGGTACTCAACACCATGCTCGACACTATGCTTTGGCTTAAATGTGATTTTTAAAAATCAAGTTTATTTTTCAGAGTAGTTTTAGGTTCTTAGCAAAATTAAGTAGAAGGTAGAGCGATTTCTTGTCTCCACCCTGCTCCTCCATAGGCACAGCCTCCCCCATTTATTCTCTTCCCCCACAGGAGTGATGTGTTTGTTGCAATCAGTGACTCCACACACTGTTGTTGCCCAGAGCTGTTTACACTAGGGCTTGCTCCTGGTGCCTGCATTCTTGAGGTGTGGACACAGTGTAACAACATGTGCTTGTCATTCTTCTTCCTCTGTCCAATGCCTGGTCCCTGTTTGGGTGCATGTGTCACATTGTACCGGAAGCTCTCAACACTTACTTGGAGAGTTTGTTAAACATTAGAGCGTGGGCTTCCATGAGATGCCTTGTGCTGAGAAAATGTAGTTTGCAAAAACCTCAGCTAGCCTGGACGTAGTGGTGCATGCCTGTATCCCAGCACTCGGTAGGCGGAGGCAGGAGGATTGCAAATTTGAGCCCAGCCAGGGCAGTTTAGCAATTTAGTGAGGCTCTGTCTCAAAATAAAAAACAAAGAAAGGGCTGGAGAAAGCTCAGTGCAAAGGCTAGGGTTTAATCCCTAGCACCTCAAAACCAAAACCAACAAAACAAAACAAAACAAAACAAAACAAAACAAAACAAAACAAAACAACAAAACTCACACAGTATATAGTAAAATTAGGGAATTTTTATTTTATATTTATGTATTTTTTGGTCTTTTTTGAGGCAGGGTTTCACTACATGGTTTTCGCTGATCTTGAACTCACTTTGTAGCCCAGGCTGGCCTTGAACTCATGGTGATCCTTCTGCTCAGCCTCCTGAGTGCTGGGATTACAGGCGTGTGCCACCACGCCTGGCTTTTTTTTTATTTTTGGATGATAAATCTGTCTCGAGTCCAGTGAAAATGATCTCCTTGTTATGTCACAAGTCCAGACTGAAGTGCAACAGCAAATTTTGCCCCAAACCCACATTTGAGCAGAGTCATGCTGGCCCCGCCCGAGGCCAGAGCCTGGGGCTTCCCGGTGGCTGTGCTTGCCACTGGTTTCCGGAACAGAGGAGTTTCACAGAGGAGTTTCGCAAAACTGTCAGGTGAGCTCACTTATCTTCTTGTCAGTGTGATCTAGCTCCCTCAGGGTGACGGCAATTAGCAGGTGACTTTTTTTATCCTGTAGTACCCGTTATTTTTATTCCCTGATGAAACCCCTCCTACATTACAAGGTTGAGAAGAATACCTGCCATCCGGGCTGTCGCTATTCTTAGAAGTGTTATTAATGCCGAGACGTGAAGCTTGCAGTGCATGGTCCCCTGCAGGTGGGTGACAGAACTCGGGTCACATCCTGGGCTTACCCTCGGCGCTCCTGCCTCTGTGTGCAAATAAAGCCCTGAGAGGGTGAAGGCTAGCAACACAGAAATAAAATTCCCTGAACCTACCATCTGGAGATCGGCACTGTTAATATGTTACTCTGTTTCCTCATGACTTTATTGCCTAGTTACAAAACTGATCATATTAAATCATATTATAAACCAGGAGCAGTGCTGTATACCTGTGATCCCAAGCACTTTGTGGGGATGAGGCAGGAGGATTGCAAGTTCCAGTCTAACCTGGGAAACTTTTTTTTTTTTAATTTTTAATTTAAAAAATTTTTATTTTATTTTATTTTCTGGGAAACTTAGTGACCCTGTCTCAGAGTAAAAAATGGAAAGGGCTGGGGATATAGCTCAGTGCCAAAGGCCCTGGGTTCAATCGCCAGCCCTGCAAAACAAGCCCAGTAAATCTGACCCCCCGCCAAATCACAGTATATACCTGTATGAAAATATAATGAAAGCCTGGTGTAGTTGCATATGCTTGTAATCCCAGCACTTGGGAGGCTGAGGCAGGAGGACCACTGTGAGTTAAAAGGCAGCCTGGGCTACATAATGAGTTCAAGGTCAACCTGAACCATATAATGAAATTCTGCCTCAAGACCAAAAAAAAAAAAAAAAAAAAAGTAATGAAACGTTTTAAAATGGATATGTGCTAATGAATATTTTAAAACCCTAAGCTGATCACGTCGCATTTGCGAAACTTGTCTGCTTTACTCGGTGTCTTGCTGTCATGTTAATAATTGTTTTTCGAAAACCCCGTGTTTAGCAGCTGCATAATATTCCAGTATGGATTATAACATATTCTATTGAAACTCTTTTGTTGTTGGGGGTTTTGTTGTTACTGACACTGAATTTTCTTTCTTTCTTTTTTTGAGACAAGTTCTTAGTGTGTAGTTCAGTCTGTATTTTTTTTTTTTAATTTTTTTTTTTAAGTAGAGTCTCGCTATGTTCAGGCTGACCTTGAACTCACTGGGTAGCCCAGTTGACCTTGAACTCTTGGTGATCCTCCTGCCTCAGCCTCCTGAGTGCTGGGATTACAGTCGTGGCCATGCCCAGGGTACTTGGAGGACTCAGGGGTACTTGGGCAGTCAGTCTGCAGAGAGGTCTATGAAGCCCTAGCAGGTGCCTGGCACGTCGTGGGCCCTCAGTAGACCCCTCCCCCCTGGAATAACATGGTGCCTCCTGTGCCAGCAACCGGCACGTCTGCCTGAAAGGGCATCTGTTCTGTGGGGACGGTGCATCTTGTGTCTGTCCCTGAGGCCCCAGATCACCCCATCTCCAGGGTTGTTTTCCTGGCCTCTGATGCTCCCTATCCGGTCCCCTCAGGTCACAGCCACGGTCTCCCTGTGTGGCTTCCCTGAGGCAGGGCCTGGCTGGTGACAGTACTAGGCCTTGGCTGGGCCTCCGTGCACGTGGGGCAGCAGCCCCAGGCTCAGCTCGTCTGGGTGCCCCACCCGTCCCGTCTGCCGCAGGCTGTGTCCTGCTCATTCCCGCTGGCTCAGGCCGGGGCTCAGGGAGGCCGGGCTGGGTCTGCCGCGCTCGCTGTGATGCGCGTGGGAGGAAGTGAGTTAGTTCTCAGGCTGCGTTGGAGCTAGGATGTGGTCTGGCTGCACGGTGTTACCCTGTGGATCGAGTTAACCAGGACTGGGAGCTTTTTTCCCTCTTGTAGTTTTGAACTCAGGCTCCTCAGGAGAAACTTTGTATACAGGGGAGGGGCCTTTGTTCATTCTTTTTTTTTTTTTTGAGACAGAGTTTCACTGTGTGCTCTAGGCTGGCCTTGAACTTGGGGTGATCTTCCTGCCTCAGTCTCCCAAGCTTTTTATGACAGTTCTTTTATCCATCCAGCCATTGCTGGGTATCTCTTGGCTATGTGAATTGTACCTTAACTCTCATGGGTACCTTGACTTTAATTCCTTTGGGGGTAGACCGTGGAGTGTCAGGGCAGGGACACACAGTAGCTCCAGTTTCTGTAAAGCTTCCATCCTGACTTCCACACTGGCTGTGCTAATTTACATTCCCCACATGAGCCCCCCACCCCCAGCACTGAGGTTTTTTTATACTTTTTTTTTGTGGCACCGGGGATCCAACTCGCCTCATGCCTGCCAGGTAGGTGCTTAAGCCACTGAGCCAAACTCCCATCCCTAGCTTTTTGAGGCAGGGTCGCACTATGTACCTCAGGCCGGCCTTGCGCTCGCGTTGTAGCCCAAGCCGGACTCAAACTCACACCTACCTCAGCCACCCGTGCTGGGATTAAAGGCGTGCGCCACCACGCCCGGTTGGTTTTTTATACTCTTGATGAGAGCCACAGTAAATGGGTGAGACAGAATCTCAGTGCCCTTTGGATGTGTGTTGACCACCACATAGGCTGCCTCTCTGATCATCAGGGGAAAAGCTATGATGGCCAAGTTATGTACTAAGTGCTTTCCTTTTTGTTTGTTTAAGACAGAGTCTTGCTGTGTAGTTTAGGCTGGCCTTAAACTCACAGTATAGCCCAGCTGGCCTTGAACTTGTGGCGATCCTTCCGCCTCAGCTTCTTGAGTGCTGGGATGACAGGTGTGCACCACCATGCCCGGCTAATAGTTTACAAAAGTGTAGCTCTGCCTGTTTTCCCCTCCTCTAGCTCGTGAGGTAGATTTCTGCTGTTAGTAAAGTAGAAACGCTTGGAGCCTGTGGTTGCTGAGAAATGGACCTGTGAAACATTTTAATGCGGTTTTGTCCTTTGAGGACATTTTCGAGGAGTGCTTTCAAAGCCAGGAAGCAAGTGCCGCATAAACTTTTGGCCACATGTGTGTGCTGCACGCAAAGAGCAAGCTCCCGCGAGCGTCTCCCTGACTTCCAGAAGCAGAAGCTGTGTTTTTATTTAATAAAAAAATCCCAGCTTGTGTTGCCACACAAACAGCAGAGCGCGCGGTGTGTTCCGGAGCAGGCATGCGCTCTGCCCACCCACAAGCTTGGAGCCAGGCGGAATCGCAGGAGTCACAGCCAGCCAGGCAAGGCTGGGCCTCCAGGGGCGCCTGCTAACTTTAGTCAGCCCGGAAGAAGCTCCTGGGCTGCTGGATGTTTTTATTAGAACCAAACATTTCAAGAAATTGGTTAATACTGGGAGTGGTGATGCATGCCTGTCATTCCAGCATTCAGTAGGCTGAGGCAGGAGGATTGAGGTGAGTGTGATACCAGCCTGTGCTACACAGCAAGACTGTCTCAAAAAAAAAAAAAAAAAAAAAAAAAAAAAAAAAAAAAAAAAAAAAAAAAAAAAAAAAAAGGAACGAAAAAGTTCAACACTGTACAAAATGGTAAAATATCCACGATGGAAGGCCATGTCATTCTCAAGTACTAATAGAGAAATATTATTTATTGGCATAAAATGTGCACATAAAGTTCTTCAAAACTCTTAAAATGTTATTTTAAATTTAATTTTTTTTTTTTTTTTTAGACAGGATCTTGCTATGTAGCTCAGGCTGGCCTTGAACTTATTATGTAACCCAGGCTGACCTTAGATTAAACTCGAGGTGATCCTCCTGCTTCAGCCTCCCAAGTGCTGGGAGTACAGGCATGCACCACCATGGCTGACCTATTTTTCATTTTAAAAGCACAAATCTTACTTTATTTTATAGGTCTAAAAAAATGCAAGATGAGGATTTAGAAATAGAATTAATACATTGTAAAAATGATCTGTTTTATTATTGGAAATGAAATAAACATTTTGGTAGAACATAGGAAGAAAAACTTTTTCTTACCTGAATGAAACATTTTATTTTTTATGGATTAAGTTTATTGGTGCATTTTAGGTATACACACTGATCACTTTCATCATAAAGAATTTGTACCCGTACATGATATAAATTATTATTATTTTTTTAACCCATTCCCGGACCCTCCCTACACCTAAAACAGTCTTTTCTTTTTTTTTTTTTTGTCTTTTTGAGGCAGGGTCTCACTGTGCAGTTCAGGCTGGCCTTGAGCTCACTTTGTAGCCCAGGCTGGCCTCAAACTTGTAACAATCCTCCTGCCTCACCCTCCCAAGTGCTGGGATTACAGGCATGTGTGCCACCATGCCCAATTTTTTAATTTTTATTTTTTGGTACCAGGGAATCAAACTCACAACCTCTCGCCTGCCAGGCAGGCACTTATGCCACTGAGCTAAATCCCCAGCCCTATTTTTTGAGTTCAGGCTGGCCTTGAGCTCACTTCATAGCCCAGGCTGGGATTACAGGTGTGAGCCACTATGCCTGGTGTGAAACAGTCGTTTTAAAGTAATAAAAAAGATTCCATCTTTGGAAGGTGGGCATGGTGGTACACACCTGTAATCTTAGCATTCAGCAGGCTGAAGCAGGAGGATCACTGGGAGTTCAAGGCCAACCTGGGCTACTCAGAAGGACTCTATCTCAAAACAACAATAACAACAAAAAAACGGCCAAATCAAACCAAACAAAAAATCCCCAAAAAACCCATTTTGGAGAAGTGGGCCCTGAAGGAGAGGGGTCTGGGGTCACATGCCCCTGTTCTGACACAGTGACCAGCACATAGTAGGTGGTCAGTTGTTGGTTGACTGTAAGGATGCCCCTCCCCCCGTTGTCATTGAAAATCTCGATCTCCCATGGCAGTGTCCCAGAGGGGGGCCCTTAGTGACTCCCCAGTTTCTCCCAGGGCAGGGAAGGGCACTTTCTGAGCTCCTTTCGTTCTGACTGGTACACTTGGCCGCCTCACCAGCGGCCCGAGACAGAAGGAAGGTTTTCAGCGCCCTCCCGGATGCTTGCCATTCCTCTTGCTTTGCGAAATCCCGAGCCGGTCTTTCCGGTTCACGGTGAGGTCAGGTCGGCCTCCGAGCCAGGCGGGAGGGTCCCCTGCTTGGTGGAGGGAACTCCCCCTTCTGTGTACTTTACCCCAAGGCTTCTGTTTCCCTCCCAAGCGAAAAATCTGGCATTTGTTGGAGATAGTTCTCAGCTTATGTGTGTTTCGTGAAAAGAAAGAGCGCGCGTGTTGGCTGTAGTTTTGATTCTCTGGGAATCTCTGCTGCCTCGGATTGATTTCTCTGCTCCATCCGTGCGAGGCCCGCTCTCCAATGGGTGTCTAGTGGTCAGTCCCAGTCCCAGAGGCGACTTCAAAACCATTTTGAGTGGCCTTTGGAGGCCGCCCGGGTTTACTTCCATCTGGTTTCTGTTCCTGGGTGGGACGGGGTCCCCACTTCCGCTGCCCAGTCCTGTTTTTAACAACTGGGACGAAGGTCCTGTTTCTTTTCAGGAGGTGGCGAAGGCCCCCGCCCTGGCGTGGTCACCACTGTCCCCCAGGGCCGGGTCAGTTCAGGGAAGGGGCGGACGGGGTCCTTTAGGGGAGGATGCGGCATGGGTGGCGCCGTCTGAGCCCAGCTGGGCAGCAGCCAGAGCTCTGGAGGGCAGAGCCTGCCCACTGGGCATTGCCTGGTCAGGATGAGGCTGCTCAGGCCTCTGGGACCCCCACAGCGTTTCCCTGTGCACAGAGCAGGCCCTAGGGACCAATTCCCCGGCTGCCGAGGATACTAGGGAGCCCAGGTCCTGCACCTCGAGGTTGGCCTTGTCCTTCCCAGCTGCTCTGGCCATTCAGCGCCCCCTCCTTTGTGCCCTGGACGGGGGTTCTCCTGGGGGAGCTGGCCCTGCCTGGACCCTGCGTCCCATGTCCTCCCAGGTGTCCTCTGGCTTCACCCCATGACACAGATCTGCATTTGTATGTTCCGGAAACACCCAGAAGCCTTGTTCCTGTTGTGTAAATCGTGGCTCCTCTGTTTAATTTTTAAAGCATGTTACGTAAGCAGCTTTCTGTGCCGCCTTGAGGTGTGTCTGTGTGGCGTTGCAGGTGACACAGCCCTGGTGTCCTGAGAGTCGCACGGGCCCGGCCAAGGCCGAGCAAAGGCAGGTGACGCCCAGGCCCATAGGTTTGCCCAGAGGCAGGATTTCATCCCTGGCCACCAGGGACATCCAGAGTCCCATGCTGGACGCCTTGTCCTCCTGGGTTTTGTGTTGACAGGATTGGGAATTGTCACTCTGGTTTTTCAAAAAGGAAAAGCTTTCTTTGCAAAGTTTCACAACTCAAACGCACTGCAGGGAAAACTGGAAGAATGTTAGAAGCCTGGAAGCAGCAGGCGCGGGCCTGTCACTCTGGGCTCTGCGATGGGCTGCTCCCCTGGTGGGCACATGCTGGGGGGGCGTCCTCTGGGTGCCCGAGTGGCTGGCACACTCGTCGTCACCGCGAATGGGCCAGCTTTGGCCTGCAGGTGGGAGTGAGGGGTGAGCCGTGGGGTCCCCTCCTGAGATGGGCGCAAGGGACTGGAACCCAGATTTCATCTCCCCGGGTGGACAGCCCCAGGGGACTCCTGGGCGCTCTGGGCTCGGTGGCATCCGCGTAGCTGCTGGCCCCTTCCAGGGCTGCAGTGCAAAGCAGAATTGACTTGGGATAAAGGCAGAGTCATGCGGACGTTCAATTTCGGTTCAGAAAACCCAAGACTTGTGGCGGGGATACAGGGATATGGAGGAGAGAGAAGTAGGGGGAGTCTGCTTTTCCGCCCTTTTTCTTTCCCTCTAGAGAGAGGAGGATTAGGAGGACTCCCTTTCCCTCCCTCAGAGCAGCCCCCCACCCCTGGCCTAGAGGGGACACGGGTTGGGGGTGGGGAGAGGTTAGGATGGCCTCGTGTTCCCCAAGGGCGCAGAGGACTTGAGCCATTGCCACTGCTGGGCGAGCCCTGGTCCCTGGTGCCCTGCCGGACGTGGTACAGAATTGGTTCTTGCGCCTTACAGCCACCACCCCAGGAGAGCACTTCCAACAGCGGGAAGGGCCGGGCAGGGCTGGGAAGGGCCGTATTCACGCGGAAGCCAGAGAGAGCGGGGATTCTCAGCCTCGGCCTTGGAGCTGCTCTTCTGCCCTGCTGTGACTGGCCAGGCCTGAGCGAGGATCTGAGCCCCACTTCAGCCACCAGAGCCAAACCACAGGACAGAGACATCAGAACAAGTAGCTAGAAGAGTGTCCCCAGAGCACCTGTGGCTTCTCGCCAGGGCGAGGCTTTTCCTTTTTAAAAACGGCCATCGCCAGTGCCGCGCTTCTGGCTTCTTATCTGGGCAAGTGAGAGACGGGGAGGAGCAGGAGAGGCCTGCGGAATCGGAATCGGAATCAGAATTGGAATCTGAATCAGGGTGGGTAGCAGGGCTGGGAGAGAAGAGGAACTGAGAAAGGGGAAGCTGAAGCTGTCAGACAGCTCGGTGGGGGCCCTGGGGAGCTTTGCGGACTTAGTTTCCAGTGAGTGCAGAAGTCCCGACCTCAACAGTGTGGAAAATTCTGACATGGCTCTGCGTGGACAGTCTGTGAATAACCCGGGAGTCTGCAAAAGATCCAGAGCACTTGGTTTAAGAATGCACACCGGCGTGACACCTACAGATCCCTGTTATTTGTTCATTTGTCTCTTAGAGAGAAGGGTTAGCAGTGGCTGAATTGGTTAATTATGATTTTTTTAAAATTTATTTTTTGGTTTTTTTGAAACAGGGTCTCACTGTGTAGCCCAGGCTGGCCTTGAATTTGTGGTGATCTTTCTACCTCAGCCTCCCGACTGCTGGTATGGCAGGCATGTGTCACTATACCTGACTTGGATTGGTTGATTATTGATGGAATCAGTGGGCTGGAAAGCTGGGCAACCCCATTACCCCTGCAGCCAGCCAGGCATCCACAGGGACAAATCTCAGCTGGGGGGTGGAAGGGACAGTTGTACCAAAGGGTGTCACTGTCACAGTGCTTGGGGCGCTGGTGATTCAGTGAGAGAGTACTTGAGAAAGTGCTTCAGAAACAAAACCATCGAAGGACAGATCAGCCTGGACGCCAGCTGTGCTGGAAAACCGCGTGACCTGCGTCCAGCTGGGGAAGAGGGCCACAGAGAGGGGTGCAGAGCCAGGACGGGCCCAGCATCAGGGTGGCCCTGGCCCTGTTTCTCGGGAAGTGCCGGCCACATCCCCGTCCTCTTCTTCATTGGCTGTTGTGTTAATTGAAGATCAAGAAAGTCCTATGCACCATGGTCTCCTACACAAGTCAGTCTGGAAGAGGAGTGGGGTGCTCCTGGCACAGGCTGGCATATCGTGGGCTGCCTTCACCTTATATGTCTGCCCCAGGGGAAATGCCAGCTCAGCTTGGAGAGAAAGAGACCTTTGAACCCATCCGGGATGCAAAGGAGGCTTATTCTGCCGAGTGAGATGCGCACCCGCTTTCGGATGTTGGCAGTCTCTGGAGAGTGGGGTAAACAGTGCCTTGCCAGTTATCACCTTCCTGCCAGTGCCGATGGTGGCCCGGGCACCCTGGCTAGGTCGTCCTGACTTTGGTTTTGGAGCAAAGTTGCCCTTCACGATGTCGAGCTGGGGACCAAGGACACAGTTAATGGAGCGGAACTGAATCTCACTTGTAGCAGATTCTTGCGTACAAGTGAGTGCGGTGGGAGGAATGAGGTTTCCTCAGATCACAGGGGAAATGGTCTCTCCTCAAATCATCTTGAAACACAGGGCTCACAGCGATACCCATCTGCCGCCTCGGGGAACACAGCATGTGGCTTCCTCAGCACCTGCCCCGCCTGCTGCTCCCCCGGGGCTGAAAAGGTGCCGTGAATTTCATAGAGCATGAGATGAAATGAGTTTAAGGGCTACGTGGACTGGAAAATCAATCTATCCTCTTAAAGCGTTAGATCCCCACGAGGGCCGAGCAGAATGGCACCAGGGAATCCAGCTCATCATCACCAGAGTAGAGTTAGGTCTCTGGGTCCAGGCTTGCTCCGCAGAGTGGCGGAATGCTCTTTCCCCAGGATGAAATGCTTCTTTCCGCTCCTCTGCCATTAGGGTCTTCTGGCTTGAGTCACCACGGCAACGTGTACGTGGGAGCCCAGTGTGGCCTTTCTCATTTGTCAGTGGCTGGTGACCTGATCTTAAACATGACCGTGCCACTGCTAAGAATGTTTGGTCCGAGTCTTATTCTGTTTAGAAAATTTCTGGGTGGAATGATTGACGAAGACTCCATTATCTGTAGCAGTCTGTTGACAGCAGCAAATCCTGTGCGTTATTACTGTTTGGAAGGGCAGAACTATTTCTTATGTTCTTCAGATAAAAGTGGCTCTGACATTTTCAAATGCAGAGGGAGATCTGGGCATTTAGTGTTAGGGGACAAGATCTGTAGGTGGTGCGAATGGTGCACAATTGTGGTCATTGCTGTAGATGTTTATTATTGCCCAGGGTAGTGAGACTTGGTTATCATGGGACTGCATAATCCTTGGTTTACTAGAATTGCAGATAAGTTAAAAGAAGGGTTCAAGCTCCATCTGTTTTGCCCAACTTCTAGTTTAGGAAACCTACAAGCTTCTGAGCAGATACATGACAGTGAAAACTCATGGAACTCTTGCCAGGTGTGGTGGTGCACACCTGTCATCCCAACCCTGGGGAGGCTGAGGCAGGAGGATTGCTGTGAGTCTGAGGCCAACCTCTTTCTCAAAAATATTTTCTTCCCCAGACACCAGTACTGCATGGTTGTAAGTAAGTACTACAGCCAAGTTCTTGGCACAGTGCTTAATACTGGGGTGTATTTTTCAGTCATCCTAGAAGCACTCTGGTATTTATAGAGTGCCATAACCTATCCATGCATAAGTGATGAAACAGAATGAGTTTTTTTTTTTTTTTTTTTTGCAGCACTGGGGATCCAACTCACAGCCTCGTGCCTGCCAGGCAGGTGCTTAAGCCACTGAGCCAAACTCCCAGCCCTAGTTTTTTGAGGTAGGGTCGCACTATGTAGCTAAGGCTGGCCTTGTGCTCGAGTTGTAGCCCCAGCCAGCCTCGAACTCACAACTCTCCTCCTACCTCAGCCTCCGGAGTGCTGGGATTAAAGGTGTGCACCACCACACCTGGCTTTTCAGAATGAGTTTTCGTGTATAACTGTCGTGTTCAAAAGTCAACCAACAGTTTCTCTTAAATTTTTTTTTGACCGAGGGTTCTAAGTGTGTGGGTCATATCCCTGCAAAATGATTTTTAATGCTAGACAGATGAATTTTTATTTTATTTTATTTTAGAGAGGCCTCACTATGTATTTCAGGCTGGCCTTAAACTTGCTTATGTAGCCCCAGCTGGCCTCGAATGACCTCATGGCGATCCTTGTGCCTCAGCCTCCTAGTGCTGGGATTATGGGCGTGCCCCACCACACCTGGTGAATATTGATATTAATCGTCACCTGTTTTAATCTGTTTGGAAGCAAATTCCATAAAGTAATGAATCTAATGCTTTCTTGTGTCCACACTGCAGAGTCTGAAGCTACATTCAACTCAGTAGATCAGACCAGAGAGAAATGATGGACCATGGCGGTGTGGGTGGGAGGTGGCTTTGGTACGATGAAGACAGTGGCTCTCCTGTGTCTGAAGTGATGGGCGGTTATGGGCAGTTATGGGCAGCTATGCTGCCAGGAAGAGGTCTCCCCGTGGGCCTGCACTGTCGTCCTTGGGTCCTGTTTGGTCGCCATACCCTCTCCTTCCTTTTGGTGGCTTCTCTGGTTAAACGGCCCCAGGTCTCTGCCTCAGCCATCCCCGTGCCTTGGACCTGTTCCTGTCCCAGCCTTCCCCACCAGCAGATCCTGTGTTTGGGAGGGGACTGGACGACAGGGGCTGTAGCTGACTTGTTGTCAGGAGGCACGGTCTAGTCGGAAGAGGCAGTCACTGGGGGTGGTGACCCGGAAGGGCTCATCTCTCTTCCCAGCTCCCTCTGGTCTCTCTGCTTCCTGTGTGCCATGAAGGGAGCAGCTCTCCTCTGCCAGCCCCTTCCGCCTCGACTTCCTGCCTTGCAGCCAGCTGGCCATGCAAGCCATGAGACTTCTGAAACTGTGAGCCAAGATGAGCCGCTCCTTCCTGTCGCGGGTCTTGGCCATGGGGAAGGGACTCAGGTGCACCCCAGCCCGGACTCCTCCCGGGATTGCTGGAGACGCTGCTTCTGTGACTGTGCCCTTCTCTACAGATGTGCCCATCATTGTCCTACTCTTGAGAGTTCAAAAACTTTTTTCCTATGGTCCTGGGAGTCAAACCCAGGGCCTTCATGCTGCGCTACATCCCCAGTCCTTTTCATTTTTATTTGGTGATGGGGTCACACTACGTAGCTCGGACTGGCCAGGAACTCCTGATCTTCCTGCCTCAGCCTCTCAAGTAGTTGCGATTACAGGTCTGTTGCCACCATGCCTAGCCTACCAGTGCTGGGTATTGAACCCAGGGCTTCATGCCTGCCAGGCAAGTGCTCTACCACTGAGTTACATCCCCAGCTGAATTTTTTAAAAACTGCACTTCTCAGATTTTTCATCTGTAAGATGGGGAGATAGCCTGTATGTAAAGTGCAGAG
>RJWM01041696.1:0-14749 GCA_004363535.1 Dasyprocta punctata | reverse complement strand
ATATAGCAACATACCCTTAACATCATTAGGACTCTTTGCCCCACTCCTATTTCTTCCTTCCCATACTACAGAGCACAGGACTTAAAATTTTTCTCCTTGTTTTCTATTTCTCCTGTCTTCTTCCCTCTGACATTACCCAATCTCCCAACCCCCTGGACTTTAGATAACTGATTCTATTAAATTACTGCTGAATGGTCTTTTTCACCAGCAGGGGAGATACAGCAATCACATTTAGTGTATATTAACAGTGAATCAAGACTTGAGTTGCTATACTACTCACCCTACAGCAGTGCATTTCTTCTCTAGGCTAAAAGAAGACCCAAACAGGGTCTTATGGCATGTTATTCTCAATTAGTCTTGATAGATGCCACTGGAACAGATTAGCCTGCTATGGTGGTAGTTGAATTAATTCCATAGGAATAATCCTCACTCAGTAGACAATTTTGTGCCAGTGAACTTGTCTGCTGAACCCACCAGCACGTACTATTAGAAGGATAGCAAGTGTTCCTAACCCAAGAACTCAGGATGGATCAGACTCTGCAAGAATAGCTGTAACCTGGAAGAAAGAGGTCCTAGGTCTGAGTTAAATTCAATATTGCAGTAGAGGGATCAAAGGTATTATTTGGATTCAAGTACTCAGACCCTCTGGCAAACAAGCTACTTGAGGACACATATGAAATGTCTCATTGGAATACTTAATTTGTATTCTCACTGGACATCTTCTTGGTTTAAATTTTGTATGCTTTTTGACTTATTTAGTAACATGAGGTTATGTTATGTTATGTCTTTTATGATTTCATGCATTTAATAGGTTGCTACTGTTGTATATTTTTGTGTTCACTGGCTTTGATTTAATAGGTGTCCAGTTTCTCCTCCTTATCTCTGCTTTTTTTAAATATAGTTTCCTCTCAAGTCCCCAAGACAATACTATTCTTTCTCTAAATATGGAAACTCCTTCTCTCAGTTACTTCAATCCACCACACTTAGCTCTCTCACAGTCACTCTTACCCTCACTGGTATTATTCTTTGATCCTCTCCATCTTAAGTCTTTGGCTTCCCTATATCTTACCCCTACTGATGTCTCTGTAAAAAAGTTCTGATAACCAAATAGCTTTCCTTAACCACAGAGTGACCCCTTTCTTCAATATCTTGCCTTTGACCACACAGAATATATGCTGAAAATCCTCAATATTGAGTCTTCAACTCAACTAAAAGTACTCCAATGAAAATGGAACCCACATCAATCTTTTCTTCTCATCTACCACTTTTCTCCCCTTTAAACCTCTACCTTAGTGCCTAAGAACTTTCATCTAGCCACCTCCCATTCTCCCCACCCCATCTCACCTACTGCACTACAGAGCAACCACAAGTAACAAAGGCATAGTGTGCAGAGAGAGCAGACAGTGAGGGGAAGGGTAAGAGCTAAGACAATCATATAAAAATGTTGTGACATTGAATCTTTGGATGCTGTAATAAATAGAAGCATTTCTTCCAACAAAACATAGCAGTAGGGATGAAATCCGTATAGCAAATAACAGAAACAGAAATACTAGCCCTGGGTATGCAAAGCTGAAAATCATTCACAGGGAGGAAACATCCTACTAAAAATCTCAATATAAGCCACAAACTCTTCATATCTCTAGCTCCTAACCTGCATAAACCACACACCCATAAAAAAGGGTAACAAAAGAGAAAACCATACATAATTTTTAAAAAGATATCTATATAGATAAATATGGATTAGATAGATATATATATAGGTGATATAGCCAAATAGGTAACAGGTATATAATCATAGGTAGAAGTAGCAGAATGGGGAAACAAGAAAATAGAAGATCTCTGACCCCCTCCAACTCTCCTAAGGCAGAGCAAGGAGCCAAAAAGGAAGAAAACAAATAATAGAGCTTTACGAAAAGTTCTTTGAAGAGATGAAGAAAATAGATGATTTCAAAGAGGAAAGTTCAAAAGTTTACACTCAATATGTCCATGGTGAATTTGGGAGAAATAGGGAAAAATAGGACCAGCTAATCAGAACAATTCAAAATTTGAATGACAGATTCAGTGAAGATATGAAATCCTTGAAAAGATGTCAGATAGAAATACCTTAAATAGAAAAAAGTATAGAATTAATACATGCCAGAAATGACCAATGTGAAGAGAGTACATCCGATATTTAGGACAAAATAGTGAAGCATTATAAAGCCAAAAAGATAATAAGAGGACAGGAAAAAAATCTAACAACTTCTAAATGACAACAAGAAAACTAATCTAAGGCTAATGAGAGTTAGAGAAAAATGAAAAGATATCAAAAATGAGTTCATTAACATGCTTATTGAAATTATGGAAGAAAATTTCCCAAGTATAAGAAAAAAATTTAACCTACAAGAAAGCAATGCTTATAGAACACCAAACATTATTATAAAAGAAGAATTTCATCAAGACATATACTCATTAAATTCACAGATATTCACACACACACACATGCACACACACACCAGAATTCTAAACATCCAGAGAAAAACAAAACAAAACAAAAAAAAACACTTAAAGAGGTAAACCAATTAGAATCACAGCAAACTTCTCAGCACAAACCCTGAAGGACAGAAGAGTTTGAAGTGAAGCATTTCAAGCCCCAAAAGCAAATAATTTCCAACTCAGATTTGTGGAGAGCAGATGAAGCTAGAGACTGATCAAAACTAAGGCAGGAGCAAGGCCAGTGGAGAGCAAAGAGCACCCAAAGTGAGTCGTAGGAACAAGTTGCTCCAGGTGAAAACACCAGGTCACATGACATCAACCTGTGGAATGTGTAAATAAATGCACCATGGTGGTTGAGAAGTTTCTTTCTGCCCACTCAGAGAGAGGGCTCCACCTGATCCTGGTCTTCTGTGTCACGTCTTCATTTCTTCACTTTCTCACCACCCTTCAAGGCCCTTACCTGAGTTCTAGAGCAGCATGGGATGCACCACAGATTAACTTACCCAGTAAAACTATCCTTCCCAATAAATAGAGAAATAAGTTATTTCCATGAAAAAGACTAGCTCAGAAAATAAGTACTAAACCAGCTCTAGAGATAGTCAAGAATATTCTCAGTGAAAACAGAATTGGATATAGCTAAAAAGCACAGAGGAGTTTTGTGAAATCAATAGATAAATAGCAACAAAAACATCAGGAAAATTAAAACAAAGGATCCAGCAATAGATGAAGATAAAGACAGTAAATAACTGACAAACTGTCAGAGTCCTTTTCGTTTTATAGTCCAAGAGGGCCCAGAGGCACTGACATTAACCTGAGACACCTCAGCATGAGAGGGTCTCATAAGGACAGCCCCAACCTGAAGACTCTGTGGCTATTTATTGATAGAACAAAGAAACAAAGACAAAGGACGAATGTCTATATAGGAATTCATGTGGTGACAGGGAGGAGCAGAGAGGACACAAGGTAAGGTCAGCATGGTGTGCTATATGAATGACCTCAGGACCACTCTAAGTAATAAATCAGAGTATGGGGAGTATGACCACCAGAGCACCCATTCCTTAAGTCAGTATGCTTGATTCTACATGGACTTGTGGCACTGCAAGCTATCTTTTTATTTCTAGCCATGCATTATGGGAGGTTTTGCTCATGTGACTCCAAAAGTTCCTTATCTCTACATAACCATCTCATGCTTACCTCGGGCCAATGCTCCAGTAATGTCTCACAATGTTAGCAGACTCGGCTCTCCAATCAAAAGACACAGACTGGCAGATTGGATCAAAAAACAGAATCCAAACAATCTGCTGCATTCAAGAGAGTCACCTGATAAAAATAGATATTCATAGACTAAAAATTAAAGGGCAGAAAACAACATTTTATGATCCAGAATTCTGAAGCAAGCAAGGGTAGCAATTCTAATATCAGGTACAGTATAAATTTCACATAAAAACTGATCAGTAGAGACAAAGAAGATCACTACATACTATCAAAAGGAACAATTCAACAAGAAGATATGACATTGATAATCATATACGTACTAAATATTGGAGCACTTGCCTTCATAAAACAAAAACTGCTGAAATTAAAAGATCAAATAAACACTAACACAGTAATAGTAGAGAATTTTAACACTCCATTTTTGCAAAGAGACAGATCGACTAAAAAAAAAACCAATAAAGAAATTTCAGAGCTGAACCACATCCTTGAACACATGGACTTAATAGATATGTAGAGAATTCCACTCCTCTCAAGCAGAGTATGTATTCTTTCCAGCACCAGATGGTTCTTTTTCCAAAACAGAATCATACACTAGTCCACAAAGCCTCCCTAAGTAAATGTAAAATAATTGAAATCACCCCATTATTATATCAGACCACTGTACAATGAAAAGAGCAATGACAGAAGAAATTACAGAAAAGGAAATAACTCCTGGAAAATTAACAAAACAATCCCACACAACCAATAGGTCATAGAAGAAATTTTTAAAATTCTGGTAGCTAATGAAAAGGGGAATGCAGCTCAATGAAACCTCTGGGACACTATAAAAGCCATTCTATGAGGAAAATTCATTGCAATTAATACACACAGTAGGAAAACAGAGCCAATCCAAACACCTCATGATAAACCTTAAAATACCTGAGAAACAACAATAAACCTACCCCAAGTCAAAATTAAGGTGGGAAATTAGGAAGATGACAGTGGAAATATATGAAATAAAGATTTTAAAAAAGCTTTTTAAAAAGTTAACAAATTGAGGAGCTGGTTATTTGAAGGAATAAATAAGACAGGAACCTCACCAGACATATTCAACTATCTGATTTTTCACAAAGGGGCCAAAACCATGTGTTGAGGGAAGGTAGCCTATTCAGCAAGTGTTGTTGGGAAAACTGGTTACCTGTTTCCAGAAGAACAAAACTGGACCCTTATTTCTCACCATATACTAAATTAAAATCAAGATGGATCAAAGATCTAAACATTAAAGTAGAAAGATTAAACCTTCCAGGAGATAAAACAGGTAAAATACTTGAAGACATAGATACAGAAAAGGATTTTCTAAACAGTCTCTCAGTTATACAAGAAATACCAGCAAGAATCAAGAAATGGAATTATATCAGACCAAAAAGCAACTGTACAGCAAAAGAATCAGTCAGTAAAGTGGAGAGACAATCTATGAAATGGGAGAAAATTTTGCTAGCTACTCCTCAGTCAGAGGACTAATTTGTAAAATACACAAAGAAGTAAAAAAAAAATTAAACCTTCTAAAATGAAAGACCCAGTTATGAAATGGGCAAGATACATGAACAGACACTTCACAAAAGAAGAAATACAAATGGCCAACAGAATACATGTTCAACATCTCTGGTTATCAGAGAAAGGCAAATTAAAAGAGCAATAAGTTTCCATCTTACTCTGGAAAGCATGTCAATCATTAAGGAAATCAAAGAAAGTATTCTGGCATGGCTATGGTGAAAAAGGAATGCTCCTTCATTTTTGATGGGAATGTAAACTAGCACAAACCTTTTGGAAATTAGTATGAAAATTTCTCAAATAACTGAAATTAGAAATTCCATATCACTCAACTATCCCCCTGCTAGATGTCTTCTTCAAAGAGCATAAGTCATCATACTACAGTGACATTTGCATACCAGTGTTTAAAACAGCACAATTCATAATACTTAAATCCTGGAAGCTACCTATATTACCATCGACAGATGACTGAATAAACAAAATGTGGTATGTATATATAATAAAATACTACTTTACTATAAGGAATGATGGATTGAGACATTTGTAGGAAAATTGATGCAGCTAGAAAATCTAATGCTGAGTGAAATAAACCAGACACACAACTTTACTATCACATGATATCTCTCATTTGAGTGAGGCATAGTACAAAGAAAATGATATAGGCTTGATAGAAAGGACAAGACAATGGATCTTTTACAATAGGGGAGTAGTCTAAGAAAACTAGGACGAGGGATGAAGAAGAAGGAAAGGTTAAATAAGAATAAAGATATGCTATGTATGAGAACTAATAACACCAATTAATGCAAACTCTATGTGCCATAACATGAGGCTTTATCAATAGGTTTGGAAAAATGGATAGGGGAAACTACTGGGGAGCGGAGAAGGGAAGGGAAAACGAATGAGAAAAAAAACTAAACTGTAATATGTACGAGTAACCACTCCCAAGATGATTGTAAACTGCATGAATTACAAACATGCACTAATAAATTTTTTAAAAAATCAAAAAGATACAATGGCATCATGATTGAAGGCAACTGTGCAACAAGAGACTGATTACTAATATTACTATATAAAATTAGTACTAAAGATCCTAGAAAAGTATTTTTCCTACTCTTGCACACTAGCAGCACAGTAGACAAATTATAATCTTCTAAACGTGTGGAGTTTTCTTCCTCCCTGCCATCAATCTTTTCTTCAGTGGGCATCAATGAGGGTCCTATAATTTAATTAAATTCTGACACTATCTGCAGGTAAATGGTGTCACATCCCCTGGTTAAAAACTCAGTTCCACAAGACTTCACTAATACAGATACCAATTGTGAACCTTGAGTTAGAAACTGTGCTTCTGCCCAACTGTCTATAAATTTGGGTTCTCATGATCCCTTCTTTGGAATCAATGAATTTGCTAAAGTGGATCATAGATTTCAGGGAAATTCTATACTGCACTTAAGTTTCCAAATTTGTTTTCAGGACATGGCAGAAGATACATAGGAACAGCAATATGGAGGAGATGCATAGAGCAAAGCCTTTGAAAAATACATGTCATACTTGAACTCTCCATGTACTCTATTTCACTGTTGGAAACCCCTTGAATCCTATCTTTTTGTGTTTTCATGGAGACTTGATCGGTTGCATCATTGCCCTTCTCCCTTACCCAGAATTCAGAGAATAAGGCTGAAAGTTCCAACCTCTAATGAGGTCATGTGCTTTCCAGCAACAAGATCCCATCCCGGAACTACCTAGGCATTTCCAGCCATCAGGCATGACATTACTGTACCAAAGATTCACAGTGGTTCAAGAACTTTGTGCAAGAAAGAAGAGAACAACACTACAGACCCTAAATGAATAATCCAGGAAAACCTCCCAATCTCAAGATACTTAACCATACAGGTAAAGTCCCTTTGTCATACAAAGTCACATAGTCACAGATTCTAGGGATTACAACATGGCCATATTTGGGACCACTGTTCTGCCTACCACATTAAATATTACTCTAGCTGTTTGCAAAGAACTAAGAGCAAGAGAATCTCTGCCCCAATTAATTTTCATTCTAAATTTGAATATAAGTAGACGTATGAAATATTCAGACAAACAATGCCACGTGCAAGTAAGGCTAAGCCTGGGAGCAAGAGTCACGAGGTAAACCAAACCCAGAAAGCAAGTAGGAAGTATAAAAGGTAGCATGGTGTGAGAACCCAGTCATAACATGGGCCCTGAACTAGCAGGGAACCCAAAGCCTGAGCAAGAGTCTGATGCACAAGGAGCCACAAAAGCACTGGAAAGAAAACAAGCTGCTGTATCAGGAAGTTAGCTTTCTCACTTTTCCTGCTGGGGCTTTTTGCAACCTTAGGAATGATAGAGGTAACTGTCTGGTAAACAGAGTCAAAACTGCAAAGTAAAAAATTTTAGAAGAAAAACTACATCAATTGTGTACAGATAAGTCCCAGAATATCAAAATCCTATGAATTTTCCTTTTGAAAACTCTCTAAGCTTCCTCAAATTCTCTCTTCTTGATTTAATGATAATAAACACAAGATTCTTTTTAAAGACTGTAAGAAATGCTAATTTGATTTAATAATCTCTAAACAAGATTCTATTTATAACTTGACAGAAATGTATAAACCTTTCTCCATCTGTACAATCTTTATTCTTCTGCCTTTGAAGAGCTTTTGATCCTTGCATTATACCTCATACGTTACTATTTGAGTATGAGTTTTTATGAGTAATCTATCTTGGCTTTCCATATATGAATACAGATAGGCCATATTGTTCCTCAGAACAGACACTACTCTGTTTATGTGAGCATTTAGCATCTGTCTAGTAATGAGAGCACAATTTTTATGTGTGGGCTATAAAAATTTCAAGCTGATGGAAAGTATCTGTCTATTTAAAATAAACATTTTGCTACTTTCCCTACAATCTCAAGTCTATGCCTAAATAGTTTTACAGATATCAACATCTACAGTCAAGTAAATAAACTTATAGAAATTTAGGGCATTGTCTTACCCATTATATATCTTAATTCTGTGGTTTCATGAAAATCAGCCAATATAAATCCAATCATTGTTCAGGTTAATAGATCATTCCCAAATTCAATAGAGCTATCAATTGCCACTGAACAGCAGGATGACTGAATTACTATTAATCCTCTTCTTGGGAGAATATAAACACTTGGAGCCAGCAGAGATCAAGAACACAAGACAAGCTTCAGTGCTTGTGTGTATATATGGATACACATGTGTACACATGTATTTATGAAAGATAAGTCTGGCAAATTTTTTTCTAGAATAATTAATTGATTTAAAGTAATAAAATATTACAAAGGGGAAGTGATTTCTAACTAATCTTGCCCCTTTTTCTTAGTCACCAGTATCACTTAGATTACATCACTCTCTATCAGCACACCAAAAATGTCAGCAAAGTTAAAATTGCTAAAGTATTGGAAAGTTACAATTTTTATCCCATGTATTCTTTTTCTTTTCCCCTTGAACTGCAGTCAACTGAATAATACATATAACCTTTCATTTTTTCATGAAAAGCAACAGCTGGCAAATTGTTAAACTGTTTGGAAAATTCTGGCATAGTACTGTTAGTGTAAGACAATGCTCGCTGACATAAAATTGTCGCACAAAACAGATTAAAAAGACTAATGGAAATGTAAGAAAAAAAATGAAAAAGGTCATTGCTCCACGGTAGGATCTCGCCCTGGGCTTAGGCTGTAGACAAAAGATCTGAAATTGCCACTGACTGATGCCATTAAGGACAAAAAGAAGAATCATCGGAACACCTCCACGCGAGTGCATCTGCGTGGCCCTGCCTGGCACTCTGTGGGACACCACCACGCACAGTTGTGAAAGCCCGAATGCAGTTATTTCCTGTTTTCTCTAGTCACAATTTGAAATGTCAGTCTAAACAGATTGCAAGTCAAACATAGCTGAGAGCATGTTTTTCAATGGGTTTTCATTTCCCCTTTTGAATTTTTCTCATGTATTTTATAACAAATGGCTTTTTCTCATTTTATAAGTGTATGTATTCTGCCTTATAACCAGAAAACACTGAAGAATACCATTGATGTCTTCATATATAAAAATAGATTTCTGAGGTTTTTTTTCATGTATATATAAGAATACTGCTTTTACACTAAAATGAACATATCAGAATCTAATTGTCTTAAATAGTAGTTTTCAGTTAACCAATGTATTTCATACAACATTAATTCCTTTGAAACTACAGATACTTTTGTGTTTTTATATCCCCCAAACTGGCATAAGGTTTTAAGTGAAATTATTCAGAAAAAAATGACAATAAAGTTAAAAATTTAATAAAATTAAACTTCAAATATCAGCCTCAAACTTGTGATACAAAAAATGAAGTGCCATTGTTAAGTGATCACCTAACTAAATATTCTTGCAAAACAATTATTTTTTACCATCATCCAAAGTCTCTCTACTCTCTCATACACTGTGTGTGTACGCACGCATGTGAACTTTTCCCCAGACTCTTCCTAATTTAAACGCATTTAATTCTGGATTTGCACTAGCTTTATCTCTACATTATCTTTTCTGTATGCTTCTTTATCCCTTGTACTTGGAATTGATCTAAGATTTTGAGATCCATTTTATCCTAGTCTTCTTCCCCTCTAATAATTTACTTCCTCTGGTCTGGACTTCTGCACTACATCAGCAATGATGAAAGATGTCCAGAGTTCTGCTCTGATCCACACTGGCTGAGGTCACTATCCATCCTCCTCCTCTGAGCCACTTGGAAGCCACAATCTCCCCTGCACTACCACATTGCTTCAGCATAATTTGGGAATGTAAAACTCACTTCAGCACCTGCTCTTCTTCCCAGGGCATTATAAGGCTGAGCTTGAAGCTTTATTGAATCATTTTTCACACTCAATTGCCTACAATGGAGAATCATGATGTTCACGTATTTTTTTGTAGAGATGATTTTATACCCCATGCGTAAATTATTGGGGGAAAGTTGGTATATTCAGAAATATAACATGTTCACCTACATATACATAGTTTTGGTTACATGAATTAAAGAAATAATATATTCATATTAACCATCAAATAATATAGACGATTCTAAAATAAAGTTAGCATCTCTCATAACTTTCTACAATATTCCTTTTCCAATTTGACAATTAAATTAATATTTTTCATACTTTTATTCTAGTATAAAAATATAAAATGTACTATAAAATGTTAAACTTTTTAAAGTAAAAATGACATAAAAGTGACAGTATGTTATTATATTCTAATATTAATATCAGTTATTTAAATTATACTGCTTCAAAATCAGTGGGCAGCAGTATGATTTTAATTTTTTTTATTAATACATGTTTGTGATACATAATGGATGAATTAATTGTGGGTAGTTAGTACATTTATATGACATCATAATTCTTCTTATAGTCCCTCGTCACATCCCACTTTCCTTCTCTTGGTCCTTTTACCATTTGCAAAACATCTATATTCCTGTTTCCTATTGTATGTCATTTATTTTGATTTTTAATTTATAGATGCTTGAGTTTCTCATTTAAGAGAAACTATATGATATTTAAACTTGTATACCTTATTTATTTCATTTGACATTATGGTCTCGAGGTGGATCAACTTTTCAACAAATGATTCAAATTTATCCTTCTTTGTGTATAAATACATTTTCTCTATCCATCAGTTGATGGACATATAGGTCACTTCCAAGATTTAGCTAAAGGGAATAATTGAGTCAAATAGATTTCTATTTCTAGGTTTTTGAGCAATCTCCACACTCATTTCACTAGTGGTTTTACTAGTTTATATTTAGGACAATAATGTAGAAAGAAGGGATCCTTCTTCCAGCATCCTTGTCAGTATCTTGTATATTTGTATTTCTTAATGATAGCCATTCACTCTGGGGTAAGATGAATTCTCGGTATTGTTCTAATTTGCATTTCTTTAAAGCCCAGTGGTGTAGAGCATTTCTTCATGTACTTACTGGCCATTTCTATTTCTTCCTCTGAAAAGTGGCCACACATTTCACTTGTCCATGTATTGATTGGGGGTTTTATTAAGGTCTAATTTTTTCAGTTCTTTATATTATATATTTTAGATATAATATTCTGAGAATAGCTGGCAAATAAAGTTTTTCCATTCCGTACATTGTCTTTTCACTCTGCTGCTTGTTACTTTTGCTATGCAGAAGTTTTTTAATTTGATATGATTCAATTTATTGAGCCTTGGTACTGCTTCTTGTTCACTTGGGGTTCTATTTAGAAAGTCCTTACCTATGTCTATGACTTCAAGAGTCAGCTATTTTACTTCCAGCAGGTTAAGTGTTTCTGTTTTAACATGTAGATCTTTGACCCACTTTGATTTTAGTTTAGTATGTGGTGAGATATATGCGTCTAGATTCAATCTTCTACATGTAGTTAGCCAATTTTCCCAGCAGCATTTATTGAAAAAGGTTATCTTTCCTCCAGGAAATGTTTTTGGTCCTTTATGAAAGATCAAACAGATGCATGTTCCTGGGCTATTTCTCTACCCTCTATTCTGTTCTATTCATCCTCATGTCAGTTCTTGGGTCAATACCATGACATTTTGTCACAAATAAAAATTATTCCATACTATATACCTTAATATATCTTATTCTTTCTTTATAAAGAGATATTGAGGTAATATCAGTTTATATTATCATAGTTAACATTGTAACAATCAAGGGTTTGGAAGAACACTTATATTATCCACAAATCCATAGTGATCTATGGAAGTAAAAATCAAATACAAAAACACTTACTAATGAGATGATTCTAAAAGTAGTCCTTCCTCAAATTTTCATCACTTAGAAAATTTTCCTTATCACCAAATCTTTATTTTTCAGTTTCCTTATTACTGATTACTCTACTCAAATCTGTTATTTTAAAGTAGTACGCAATATTAATGTAAATTTTCATATGACATGAATTTCACACAAGTATCAGGGACCTGACCAAGATCCCAGATTGCCTGTGTTAAGGGTACAATGAGCAGAAAAAATAAGAAACAGAGACAAATTTAGTAATACATGATGAGTGACTGGCAAGTTGATGTCTTCAGATGGGTCAAGAGAGCAGCCCTCCAAGACAACCACTATTTATTGGGTGTATACAGTGACAGGTGGGGCTAGCATAAGATTCAAAGTGGTGAAAGGTTCAGAGGCCTATGAATCAGCAGGCAAGTATAATCTTGGGATGTCTCAAGAGGGCAGAAATGATCTTATACTAAGAAGGATCTTGCCCTGGAGTGTTGTTTAAATTTAGTAGTTTTAGCTTTAGTCTTCATGGGTGGGAGAGGATGCCTATCCCTAAAGAGTTAATGGGAAATCTCAAATGAAAGAACTGATAATCCCAAACCTCTATTGTATCCCTTAGGGAAGTGTGCAAAATTGTGTATTTGTGGTCACCAACACACAAGAAAATGTGTTTCATGCCAGGAGAGTAGAGAGACACTCAATTTGCACAAACATTACCATAGTTAAAACAGTTTACATGGACAGAAGGAAAAACTGACAACTATAAATATATAATAGATGTTTCAAAATGATTAATTTACCACTAAAAACCTAAGAGAGAATTTTGGAATGAATGAGGTTCTCTTCATAATTTTGTTAGAAAAGTCATAATTGGGGCATTTAATATCAAGTTTCCATATAATGCTGAAAGTGCTACCCCAAAAGTATCAAGTATTAGTCTACACCTTGTGATAAAAAATAGCCAGAAAACAATTATAATCTACTTTTAGTACATGTGAAGTAAATTTCTGTGTATAATACTTAACAATATTTCTGACAAAACTCTGAAATTGTATGTTTTTCCATTTCTATACAATTTGGTTCCCATTTAAAATGATTAGGCTTTAGTGAATATTTAGTATTAGAGAGTACTGTCAGGAAACTGCGTTCCTCTGGTATTAATCTAAGACAGGATTTTGAAAGAAGTAGATTCCTGCATAGAAAAGACTATCAAATTTCCTTCCAGCAGCCTCATAATTAAACATGAGGGCTAATCCATGACTCCATTCACACTAGAGAGCTAGCAGTAATGCTTACAGTACAAATTTTAAAAAGTGAAATTATTAACTCAGATAATAGGAACATTTTAAGCTTTCATAGATATTAACAAGTACCAAGTAGTCTTTATCAATTTATACTTTTATGACCAGATAATGAGAATGTATTTTCTCTTTCATCAATATCTCATTAATTTTAAATATTTTGTTAATGCCACAGATAAAGAGAGGTATATCATCTTGATTTGTATTTCTCTCACCACTAATGAAGGTGAATGTATTTTCATGTTCTTTTTATTCCCAGACTCAATTCTTTATGACTTTGTGCTTCAAATGGGTTATCATTTTAAAATTAATTTGTTTGCCTAAATTTTAAAACCTAACTTTTGTGTCATATATATGATACAAATATATCTGTTCACCATCTTTTAAATTTTTCTGGTGATAATTTTATACTTTACCTTGTGGAAGATTTAAATTTCTCCAGAGTCAAATTTGTATGGCAGTCTTTATAACAGTTGGATTGAGATCCAAATTTCATTGTACCCACACACATATAAAAATACACATACATGCACATGTATTTTAGAAATACATGTATTTCAGACAAAGATAATAAAATTTCGAGATTACCAAACTTTCTCCTTATACTTACTTTTACCGTCTTTATAAATTTATTTAGTTTTAGCTCTTAAAATAATCCAAAGTTTATGTGAGTGTAGATGTATTTATACACAGGAGAAAGTCTATGTCTGAACTAACTTTTCTCACACTTAAATTTAAATTTTAAATTATCCCAATGCCACTTTTTAAAGTAATGTATCATATTTCATTAGTTAGAAATGTCACCATTATTGCTTATTGCTGCACATATATAGCATTGCATTCTGGGATCTTCTGTTCCATGGAAATATTTCCATACTAATGTCACATTTTCTATAGACTAAAGGTTTGTGGGCTCAAAATTCATATTTTAGAGTCAAATCCTTAATGTAATGGTATTTGGGGGTGGAACCTTTGAGGGGTTTGCTGCACTCTCAAAGGTACTAGTGTCCTTAAAAAATGAGGCCACAGGGTTTCCTTCCTCTCTGCAACTTAAGGATACAGTGGGAAGGCATTGCTTATGAGCTAAGAAGCGAGCTTTTGCCAGACACTGAATCTACTAGTGCCTTCATCGTGGATTCCAGTCTATTGAATTGTGATAAACGAATTTCTCTTCTTTATGAGCCACCACCAATATGGTATTTTGTAATCTTTTAAGTAATAAATGTTATGGATTACAAACTGGTGGTCAACTTGACACCAGTTGAATTGGTTCAGCTGGTGTTGAGTTAAAGATGCTCCACCTGAAGAAAGGTGCCAGCATAAATAGGGACGTGGGGAAGAAGAGCCGGGCGTTGTGGGTTCTTCCGAGAGTTGCTGTTGGAGCTGCTGGTTCTCCTGGAGGTGCTTGTCACGCTGGTTTCTCCAATGTGGATTCGGCCATTATCGTC
>RJWM01041695.1:0-14748 GCA_004363535.1 Dasyprocta punctata | reverse complement strand
ACCTTGAGTTCACTGTGTAACCCAGGTTGACCTTGAACTAGCAGCAATCTTCCTACATCAGCCTCCCGAGTGTTGGGATTACAGGCATGCACCACCACAGCAGGTATAGTACCCTATCTCCCACAAAATAAAACCTTACTGGAAAATAAGCCCTAGCATGATTTTTCAGGATGCTCATAATATATAAGCCCTACTAAACCGGGCATGGTGGCACATGCCTTTAATCCCAGCACTCTCGAGGTTGAGGTAGGAGGAGCGTTGTGAGTTCCAGGCTGGCTTGGGCTACAAAGTGAGCAAGGCCAGCCTGAACTACATAGTGCGACCCTGCCTCAAAAAAACTAGGGCTGGGAGTTTGGCTTGGTGACTTAAGCGTCTGTCTGGCAGGTGCAAGGTTGTGAGTTCGATCCCCATTACCGGGGGAGGGGGGGAATATATATATATATATATATATATAAGCCCTATTCCAAAAATAAGTCCCAGTTAAGATCATCAGTCAAATGGATACATTTAGTACACTCACGGCAACAAAAGATTGGCATACTGAATTATAAAACAATATTAATATATAACTGAGGGCTGGAAGTTTGGTTCAGCGGCTTAAGAGCCTGTCTGGCAGGTGCAAGGTTGTGAGTTCGATCCCCGGTGCCACAAAAAAAAGAAAAAAAAAATATATATATATATAAAATTGAATACGAATGAGTATTATTAATACTTAATAATAATATAAATTAAGTACTTACAAATACTCAAGCAGCACCTTTGGATGAGAGGTATATGCCTACTTAAACAGATGAACTCAGACTTATTGCCAAATGACCATTCATTCAGAGTACAGACACAGTGCATGAATAACATCTACACTTGATAATGAATGGACATGGCTGTGTCCAATATGAATCTTCATAATTCAATACATCATGTGTTGTAACAGGTGAACTTAATGCACTCATGTGAAACAAAAGATTTTTTTCTGAATTTTAGTGTTTGCAATTTTTCATCGCTTTTATGTGGACCATCATTCTTAACTGTCACCACCATTTTTGTTGCTACTCCTGTCTCGCAAGTCTTCAATTAACACTTGATTTAATGATGAAGCCGGGCGTAGTAGCGCACACCTTTAATCCCAGCACTCGGGAGGCTGAGGTAGGACGAGCATTGTGAGTTCGAGGCTGGCTTGGGCTACAACATGAGTGCAAGGCTGGCCTGAACTACATAGTGCGACACTGTCTTAAAAAACTAGGGCCTGGAGTTTGGCTCAGTGGTTTAAGCGCCTGCCTGGCAGGTGCGAGGTTGTCAGTTCAGTCCCCGGTGCCACAAAAAAAAAATGATGAACCCTACTCTGTGAACCCTAGCCTGCAAGAGGTCACGACTTCAGTGAAGAATTCAAGGGATGAAATCACTGACAGCTGTGCTGCCAATGCACTATGAGCAGATACATGACAAGAAGTGATCATTTAAGGAGACCTCTACTGCTGGCCATGAGAGCTTGGGGCCAATAGTTCTACAGGAAATACAAACCAAAGAAATTCAGGCAGAGGCCAGACGTGGTGTCTCACACCTGTAATCCCAGCACTTAGGAGACTGAGGTAGGAGGATCACTGAGTTTGAGGCCAGCCTGGGCTACACAGTGAGTTCCAGGTCAGCCTACACTACAAAGTGAGAACCTAGTTCTAAATAAATAAATAAATTGGAGATGGTAACTCAGTGGTAAAGTGCTTGCCTAGCACGTGCCAGGCCTTACATTCAATCTCCAATGCCCCACAGACAAATGATTCCAAATAAAAGGCACAACAGCCAAATCAGAATGAAAGGATTATGTGAAGCCAAGCACAGCAAGAATAAGGACAGAAAATCTGAGGGTTCAATTTCAATCTCTCTCTCTCTCTCTCTCTGTCTCTCTCTCTCTCTCTCTCTGCCTCTGCCCACCCCCAAGGTCTTGCTATGTTACTCAGGTTGGCCTCAAATTGTTGGACTCAGGACATCCTCCTGCCTCAGCCTCCTAGCCCCTAGGACTATAGACACCAGTGTGCCTGGCTCTTTTAGAGTATAGCTTGCATCAGAATTAAACTTCATACATCATAGATGTATTTGTCATTTCCATTTTTTTCTATATAGTATATAGGTTTTTCAATGGTTGAATTAGTTGGCTGTGAGATAACCAGTTCTGTAATTTTTTTGTGGTGCTAAAGATCAAACCCAGAGTCACACTCATTCTACACAAGTGCTCTATCAGTGAGCTACCCAGCCCTGTATCTAACTCTTTTTTCTTTTTTTTCCTTCGTTTTGTTTGTTTGTTTGTTTGTTTTTGTCTTTTTGAGACAGGGTCTCACTATGCAATTCAGGCTGGCCTTGAGCAAATCACTTTGTAGCCCAGGCTGGTCTCAAACTTGCATCGATCCTCCTTCCTCAGCCTCCCAAGTGCTGGGATTACCAGCAAGCACCACCATGCCCAGCTTATTTTTTTTTCCTTTTAACCAGTGACATCTTGAAAGATGTTGATATATTATTGGATGTCCTCCATCTTTCCAGCTCCCCAAGATCTTTGTTCTCATTATTTCTACCTGGACTGTCCTCTTCTTCCTTCATCCCTGCAAAGCTAAATTCCATTCATTTTTGAAGACCCAGCTCAAATGCCCCCTTCCCTGCATGCTCATAATACTTCCTATTTCTAATAGCTAACTGGGATAAAAAATGACTAGTTGATCACACCTATTTTTCCTACTACATTATCAGACCATCGAGTTTTAAAAAAAAAAAGAAAAAAGAAAAAGAAACTGTTTCATGTCATTACTATAAACACAAAGTTTAAAATCAAAAAGCTGAGCCGGGCGGGAGTGGTGGCGCATGCCTTTAATCCCAGCACTCAGGAGGCTGAGGTAGAGGAGCGTTGTGAGTTCCAGGCTGGCTTGGCCTACATCGCAAACCCAAGGCCGGCCTGAGCTACATAGTGCGACCCTGCCTCAGAAGAAACTAAGGCCGGGAGTTTGGCTCAGTGGCTTAAGCACCTGTCTGGCAGGTGTGAGGTTGTGAGTTTGACCCCCATTGCCGCAAAAAAAAATAAAATAAATAAAATCAAAAAGCTGCCAGGTGTGGTGGCATAACAATTCAAAGCCTGAACTACATAGCGAGACCCTTTCTCAAAATAAAATAAAATAAAATAAAATAAAAACTGAAATCTCAGTTTAAAATAACCTTTAAACCAGGTATGGTGGCATATTCCTGTAATCCCAGCAATCAAGAGGCTGAGGCAGGACGGATCACTGAGTTCAAGGCGAGCCTGGGCTACATAGTGAGTTCAAAGCCAGTCTGAACTACATAGTGAGACCCTGCCTCAAAAAATAAATAAATAAACAAACAAACAAAACAACCTTTCAAAGCCAGGCATGGTAATGCACACCTGTAATCTCAGCATTCGGGGAGGTTGAGACAGGAGGATCCCCAAGAATTTGAGGCTTCCCTGGGTTAGATAGCAAGATCCTGACTCAAAAAATAAAGAACAAAATAAAAACTTCAAAAAAGGATGAGATAGGCTGAAGGAAGGGTAAAAGGAAAGGGGAAAAAAGAATCAAGTCATATCATATACAGGTACAAATTCCCTATGATGAATGTGATGATTATGTATACCTAAAATGTACCAATAAACTTAATTAATAAAAAAAGGATGAGATAAACAACCTGATAATTCAATTACTAGAGCTGCTAGATTCATTGGCTTCATAGTTGAATTCGACTGACTTAATTGCTGTCTTTTGAAGCCAGGAACTTTGTACTATAAGTCTTGTGCGTCCTCCCCCTACTTCCTATACCTCAGTATCACCTAATTTGATGTTCTCACACATTGTCTCAATACAAAGCCATATTACTGTATATGAAGAGGGTATTATGAAAACAAAGTTTAGATCCTGGAAAAATATTGTCTGTAAAACATTAAAGAGTGTTATTGGTGCTTACGATAACCTCAACGTCTACAATGTGTCAAAAATAAAATGCTACCTCAACATGCTTGAGGTCTTTGATTCCATCCCAAGCACAAGAAAGAGAGAGAAAAAGGTCACAGGGTGAAACAAGGATGCAGAGTAAACGAAAAGGGGGAACAATGAACAAAACGAAGGGGAAACAAGTGTGCTATCTCAATTTAGCTTATGCTCTCAGAGCAAGACAAAAAGCCAAATATCTTTTTTAAATTATTATTTTATCAGTAACAGTGATCTTAGTAACCTTGGTTTCCCAAGTATAAAGAGATGTCACTAAGCAAAGACCCCAGTCCACGTGACTTCCAACACAGTGTACAGACCTTTTTGATCCCTCAATTAATTAACATAGGCCATAATTGATCTAGATACCCTCCCTAGGACCACACAAGAAAGCAACCTACGTCAGGACCTAATCTTTCCTCTTCTCCGTTTGAGATGGTAAACCATAAGTGTGGTAAATATCTGAGTTGTGAAGAATTGAGAGTTTGGAGATTGCTCCAGATTAACAAGATCTTCTCACCACACTTGGTAGTACAGACTGACAGGACAAAACCAGCTCTCCCGTGGAAGGGGACAACAGGAAGCCGATGCAGCATTTACCTGTTTTTTCTGTCCTATGGTTAAACCTCCGGAGCGACGCAGAGGGCGGCAATGATAAATTTACCCACGAAGCCTCCAAGCTCATACACTCTAAGAAGTCACCGTAGCCGCGGCAGCTGTGGCGGCTGTGGCGGCGGCACCAACTCCTCCCTCTGCTTCTCTTTCCACCCAAGCCGGGACGGCCAACAGCCTTCACCCCGCCCTCCCTGGACTGCTCCCACTTCCGGGTGATGCCCGGGCCGGAAGCACGAGCAACAGTGTAAAGAGAGCCACGCGTCACGTGAAAGGGAGCGCCAGGCCTGGAGTCAATCGTCTCCCGCCCCCTGCTGCCCCAAGGTGGACACACAGTTTCGCAAGGAGCTTGCTGTGGGCGTTTGAAGTCACCTTTCCCTCAGTCCGCATGCCAGAAACAAACTAAAGAAAACAAACACACAAACCCTACCCAAGCAGTGCCTTGGCCACCTATGGTTTGCTAACCTCTGACCATGAGGTATCAAAAGAACTTGTAAATATTCTCTGGGCGGTTCATCCTCGCCCAGCGTGAGATTAGCATGGATCGCTTACAGGTTAAAATGTGTTAATTTGTTTCTGCTATCATGTAGCCTAACTCCAGAGGTAAAAGTCAAAACCATGAACCTGCCCTCATCCAATGAAAAATTGTATCGTGGGCAAAAAAGTGTTTAAAAATTCATAATCTTTATGGGAGGGGACAGGGATGTCACCACACTACCTGCATAGCACCATTCCTCTCTCTGAACCACTTCCCCATTTATTCATTGGTCTAACATTTTAAACACTTAAAAGACTCCAGGGATGCAAAAAATATTAAAAGTATCTAGCCAGCCAGTTGTGGTGGTTTAATTCCAACACACTAGGTGGCAGGAGAATCACAAGCTGGAATCCAGCCTGAGCAAATTAGTGAGATGCTGTCCCAAAAATTTAAAAGGACTGTGGGCCTAACTCTGAAAGCCCTAGGTTCAATCCTCGGAACACTACCGGGGGGAAAAAAAATCTATCACCATGAGTTCATATGGAAATGAGATGCATAAAACCCAACAATACGATAAATGTTACAGAAAACATCTAAAAACATTATTTTATTCTTGTTTTCTAATTTGACATTTTAAAAAGCAACAAGGGTGAGGCGGCACACTGGCACAAGCCTGTAATTCCAGCACTCAGGAGGCTTGCTTTTTGTTTTCCTTTTCCGTGTCTTTTGTCTCTTAAATAAAAAAAAAAAAAATGTGCACAACTTCAATCAATGTGCATAAGACACAAATTCAGGCCAAAATTTAAATTCTTAAAAATCACATATAATGGAGTAGGGATGTAAGAGTACCACAGCAGGCTGGGAATATAGCTCAGTGGCACAAGCACTTGCCTGGCAAGCACAAAGTCCTGAGTTCAATTCCTGGTACCAAAAAAAAAGAAGAGCACAACAACAACAAATAAATAAAATCACATCATATGAAGTTAAATGGACTCCCAAGTACAGTATTAACAAGTTGGATTGTAGCTAATTATTAATACTGTTTAAGCTTTCAAAGAAAGCGGTGCCAGGAAAATAGATTTATTAGAAGCAGAATATAAACTGGGGCTTGGTGGCACACCAGCAATCTCAGCATTCTGGGAGTCTGAGGCAGAAAGATTCCAAGTTTGAGTCCAACCTAAGTAATTTAGTGAGACTATCTCAAAATAAGGGCTGGGCTGTATTTCAGTGTAAAAGCCCGTGTTCAACACCCCAGTATCACAAAACATTTTAATTTTTTAAAAATGTAATTTATTAGCCGGCATGGTGGCGCACGTCTTTAATCCAGCACTCGGGGGGCTGAGGTAGAAGGAGCATTATGAGTTTGAGGCTGGCTTGGGCTACAACACAAGCACAAGGCTGGCCTGAGCTACATAGTGCGACCCTGCCTCAAAAAACTAGGGCTGGGAGTTTGGCTCAGTGGCTTAAGTGCCTGTCTGATAGGTACAAGGTTGTGAGCTCTATCCCTGGTGCTGTAAAAAAAAAAAATGTAATTTATTAACACAAGCTGCAACATCCCCTATCACATTTATTTAGTCACTCGGTCTTTGCCTCATTCTGTAACACCTTCTATTTTTAAATGCTTCATCCTTAATCCTCCTTGTCAATGCAGAAACATACTAACAAATTTTCACAATCATTATTGATTGAGCTTTCAAATAGAGGAATATGCCTACAATGGTAATCAAGTTTGCTGGGAGTTGAGCAGATAGTGTCTCCAAAATTCTTATGAGTCTGTACTGATACCACCAATGACAGTCACCAGGGTAAGAACTCAACATCCGTGCCTCTTCAACTACTATAGCACCCCACTGAGTTCAGTGAACTTATAGTAACAGATCACAAATGTTACCAATACTGTTTTAGAGTAAGATTTAAAGTATTCCTGATGTTCACCTCGACTAAAAAATACTTCATAGTCCTCCAATAGTGTTTGAAAGATTAGCAATGTTTCTAAGGTGAGTCACTTATCTAAATTCTTCAAACACAGATACTTGAAAATAGGGAAACTAATTTGATAACCTCCAGGCTCTAGGTTTCTGGTTTTTTGTTTTTGGATTTTTTTTTGGTCTTTTTGAGACAGGGTCTTGCTATACAGTTCAGCTGCCCTTGAGCTCACTTTGTAGCCCAGGCCAGTCTTGAACTTCCAACAATCCCCCTGCCTCAGCCTCCCAAGTTCTGGGATTACAGGCATGAGCCACCATGCCCAGCTTAACTCTAGGTATTATTTAAAGCTATGACAGTAATATGTTATGAAAAAAACTGAGTACAAATCTCTACAAAAGGCTAGAACTTTCTTGCCTCAGTGCACTTGGAAAGCTGCAAGATTAAAATATTGTGATGGCTCAAAATGTTTAAAACTACTGCTTCATTGCTAATAATGGTCATGGTAATTTCAGAATTACACGTCAGGACGAAATTAATTACCAAATTAAGATTTATGGTGTATTTTCTCCCAGTACTGAGGATTAAAACTAGAGTCTCACACATTCTAGGTAAGTGCACTACCACTGACCTGCATTCCCAGCTTAAAATTGTATTTTCTTTTTTTATTTGAAAAAGTAAAAGTGAAGAGTGAGAAAGAAAACTGGCTTTGCAGAGAGAGCTTGGGCTGAGGAAAAGAGGAAAAAGCAAGATAAAAGAACACTCTGGAGAAAGCAGGGCAGGCTGTGAGGAAAAGCCACAATCGCCAAAAATTAAGTTTAGAAGCTTGTTTAGGGATGGGGATGTTGCTTGGCGATCAAGCACTTGCCTAACATGGGCAAAGACCTGAAGTCAGTTTTGGCACTGAAAAAAAAAAAAAGCTTTTTCATGAGTACTGACGACAACCAAATTTTATCATACAAAGCAACGTATTTTTGCTGGCAAATGAATAGATAACATTCTAAAATGTCACACATAGAATTGACAACTATCACATAACAGAAGTGGTACAAATATTGATCATTGCTTCTAGTCATTAGACAAGATATGAGAGAACTCAGAGATGAAAAGGTATTATTATAATCTAATAGGCTGAGGCTTCCTTAAAGATGTTTATCTTTCTCAATCACATATCAGGTTTACATGCATTTGAACACTTCAGTCTTATTATGAAGAACAGACAGACCATGCGGGACCCAGGAAAAGAGAAGCCAGCCAGTTCGCAGTTCCTATGAGTCCGCAGAGGTCATGCCAGGTCTGGGAAGAGCACATCAAGAAGCTAATCTGATCTTCCCATAAACCGTGCAAACCAGGTGCGGACTAGGAAGAGAGAAGCCAGACTGCCTTTCCTGAGAGCTGACCTGCATGCAGGCTGAGAATCCAGACAGACAGACAGACAGACACACACACACACACACACACACACACACACCTGTAAGCAACTAGCTCTTTCGGAGGACACACTGAGTTGATAGCAACTGAGGTACAAAAACAAACTAAATGCTTGTATTGTTTGATTGACTTTGCAAGACTAAAGCCAGTAATCTAAGCATCTCTTAAGAGGATGACAGTACGCAATATGGCAAATATGGGAGATTTCCTTGTGTCTTGTTTTTGAAATCCAGTATTATTTTTTGTCCTGATTTGTTTTGTTTTATTCAATGCTGTTTTGGTTTTATTTTATTCGATTTTACTATGTCTGAGGAAATGGACAACTATTGTGATGATACATTATGGTAGCTATTGTTGATGACCTACTGTCCTGTTTTGAAGTTATATACCACTTTCACTGCTTTGTTTTTTTTTTTTTTTTTGCGGCACCGGGGATTGAACTCACAACCTCGCGCCTGCCAGGGCAGGTGCTTAAGGACTGAGCCAAACTCCCGGCCCTGGTTTTTTCAGGCAGGGTCTGTGTAGCTCAGGCCGTCCTTGCGCTTGCATTGTAGCCCAAGCCGGCCTCGAACTCACAACACTCCGCCTACCTCAGCCTCCCAAGTGCTGGGATTAAAGGCATGCGCCACCACACCCGGCTTTCACTGCTTTGATTGACTTGTTTTGTATTGTTGGGTTTTATTCTCCTTAAAATAAAAAAAAACTATTACGAACATTTCCAAAGATCAAGACTTTAGTGTTCAATTTGTATCAAAAAGTGGTACTACTATAGTTCTTAATCTTGCAACCTAATTTGGAATGACATTGTTACTTCTATTAAAATCATGTAATCGCCAGGCGTGGTGGTGCACGCCTTTAATCCCAGCACTCGGGAGGCTGAGGTAGGAGGAGCGTTGTGAGTTCGAGGCCCGCTTGGGCTACAACGTGAGCACAAGGCCGGCCTGAGCTACATAGTGCGACCCTGCCTCAAAAAACTAGGGCTGGGAGTTTGGCTCAGTGGTGTAGCGCCTATCTGGCAGGTGTGAGGCTGTGAGTTCAATCGCCGGTGTCGCAGAAAAAAAAAAAAATCATGTAATCACTGGTGCATTTGATTTTTGTTTTTTAGACAGGGTCTCACTATGTAGTTGAGGTTGACTTCAAACTCACAGCAATCCTCCTGTCTCAGCCTCTTGAGTGCTGGGATTGCACGTGTGCACCACCACACCTGATGTGACTTTAGTGCATTTGATAAGACTGTAGGACAGTGATGACGAACAATTTAGAGCTTTCAAACAAACAGCCTGCTGCAGCACATATGGCACAGGTTCACCACCACTGCTCTAAGACATACTGCCTTCAACATACGTCTTGTACTCCATTGACAGACAAAAAATCTAATACTTTTATATCTACAATTGAATAACTAGCAATACACTGTATCAGACGAATCTTTTTAGTACCATTATAAACATCTCTAATAAATGTGCTGCAAAATCAAAACATCTAAATAAGATGAATATTCCAAAAGAGCCAAGTTGTTAATCTTCAGACGACCTGGTTCACTTTATGGCACCATTGTTCCTTGGGTCTGGCAACATCCTAAATTCTCTTAAGTCTGAAAAGAAGCCTGGTGTGGTAGCACAACACTTGTAATCCCAACACTTGAGAGGCTGAAGCAAAAGAACTGCCATGAATTTGAGGCCAGCCTGAGCTATATACAAAATGAGTTCAAGGCCAGTCTGAACTACATAGCAAGGTCCTACCCTGCTCCAAAAAGGTTGAAAAGCAGTTAATGTTGATTCCAAATATAAACATGAGAAGTAGAAAGTAGCAGACATAACCAATATTTGAGCCAATTTTTTGCTCAAGGATCACCTAATAGTTTTGTGGTAAGTTATTCATTAGCTGTAATTTCAGACTATGAAGTTGACTTCCCAATGATAACCAAATTTCCATTTCATATTACTTCACAGAGAAGCTCTTTTCCGAAGTTGTACAGCATTTTTACTTTAATATTAACACAAAGGTTAAATGAAAAGTGATCAAATTCAACTTCATTTACAAAGGAAATAACATCTACAATGAAGGTTTCAATTGTACTTTATTTCTTCAATACACCATATTTTAATGGACATACGATGCTTTTACTTGACATCAATTATGATTTGATTTTGAAACAATTTAGCTGTGTTATATCAGCTGACATGATTACTGATCCTTCCATTCCTTTGGGGTGACTCTGCCAACAGGGGAAAGGTTCCATTCTATTCCAATTTGTGTTGCTGTCTGTAAGAATTAAAATCATGTCAGTTACACGTTTAAACCAAAGTCCACTCCACCATGTAGCTTATTTCTTGAAAATGACAAAAATATTCTGTTCTACAGTTACAATACTCAAACTCACCAGGACACAAAACTCTCCATGCAAGTCAAACCTAATTGTCCTAGTTCTCCAGAGCAGTGCTGTTCAAAAGAACTTCCGGAAAGACATGTTCTATATCTGCACTGTACAACAGAGTAGTCACTAGCCACAAGTGACAATTAAACACTTAGATGCACCTAGTGTGACTAAGGAAATTTTTATCAGAACCGCCTAAATAACAGCCAAAGAGCATTTTATTATACTATACCCCTTCATCATTAAGGAGTATATTTCCCCATCCAAAAGCTCCTCTGATCACACATTTGTTAGATACCTGTATCCCTCTAATTAAGTACACATCTTTTCTTTTTTTTTTTCTTTTTGAGAAGGGGTCTCACTATGTAGTTCAGGTTACCCTTGAGCTCACTTTGTAGCCCAAGGTGGTCTCAAACTCACAATGATCTTCCTGCCTCAGCCTCCCAAGTGCTGGGATTATAAGCATGCGCCACCACACCCAGCTTCACACATTTATTTTAATAGCCTATCTGATTCCACGGGCTATGTGTATAGATCAGTGATAAGAGTGATTAGCATGCAAAAGGCCCTGGATTAAATCCTTACCACCAAAAATATTGCGCCAGATTTTGGTTTTTTGAGTCTCAAGACATATTTCAGGGCTGGGGATGTAGCTCAGTGGCTCAGAGCCTGCCTGGCAAGTGCAAGGCCCTGAGTTCAATTCCCCATACCAAAAAAATAAAAAATCATATTCCAGGCTGACCTTGAACTCAGGATGATCCTTCTGCCTCAGTTTCCCAAGTGCAGGGATTATATGCCTCCATCCCCACACCCAGCTCATCTTCTTTAAGGCAAGGGTTGATTTGTATCTTTTTTTTTTTTTTTTTTTTTTTTTGCGGCACCGGGGATTGAACTCACAGCCTTGCACCTGCCAGGGCAGGCACTTAAGCCACTGAGCCAAACTCCCGGCCCTGGTTTTTTGAGGCAGGGTCGCACTATGTAGCTCAGGTCGGCCTTGCGCCGCGTTGTAGCCCAAGCCGGCCTCGAACTCACAATGCTCCGCCTACCTCAGCCTCCCGAGTGCTGGGATTAAAGGCGTGCGCCACCACGCCCGGCGTTGATTTGTATCTTTTTAAACCAACTTAAATATTTATTAAAATTTCAAGACTACTACTTTTAACCAGTAAATACACTGACTGGTAAATAGATTGGTGTAAGATACAAAAATCTAAAATAAGGAATCCAAATTACTTTGCATATTGTGCTCAGTTCTACCACAAAATTTAGAAGAAAAATCTGATCACTGAAGTGTGCATAGGAGAAAGACCCAAAATTGTAAAACTCCTGGCAACTATAGAACAAAAAAAAACCAACAGAACTAAGGATGCTTTGTTTCATTTTCTTTTTGTTCTGGTGCTAGGGATTGAACCCAGGGCCTCACGCATGCTAAGTACACGATCTACAACTAAGTTATATCTCCAGCCCATCATAGCAATTTTCTAATATCTGACGGCTATCACATGGAAATGTGAAGATCACAACTACCTGTATTGCGCTGGGTGTAGTAGCTCATGTCTGTAATCTCAACACTCAGCAGAGTGAGGCAGGAGGATCACTGTGAATTCAAAACCAATCTGGAGCTGGACGTGGTGGTGCATGCCTTTAATCCCAGCACTCCGGAGGCTGAGGTAGGTGGAGCATTGTGAGTTCGAGGCCCGCTTGGGCTACAACCCAAGCACAAGGCCGGTCTGAGCTACACAGTGCAACCCTGCCTCAAGAAACTAGGGCTGGGAGTTTGATTCAATGGCTTAAGCGCCTGCGAGGTTGTGAGTTCGACCTCCGGTGCCGCAAAAAAACAAAACAAAAACAAAAACAAAACAACAAAAAAAAAAACCCAAAACCGAGCCGGGCGTGGTGGCACACACCTTTAATCCCAGCACTCGGGAGGCTGAGGTAGGCGGAGCATTCTGAGTTTGAGGCCGGCTTGGGGTATGACGCGAGCGCAAGGCCGGCCTGAGCTACATAGTGGGACCCTGCCTCAAAAAACCAGGGCTGGGAGTTTGGCTCAGTGGCTCAAGCACCTGTCTGGCAGGTGCGAGGTTGTGAGTTCGATCCCGGTGGGGGGGGGGACCAAAACCAATCTGGGCTACCTAAGCAAGTTCAAGGTTACTATACTACATAGTGAGACTGTCTCAAAAAAAAAAAAGTTATCTGTACTGCAATTGAATGATGGGTAAAAAACAAAGTAAGTATGTTTTCATTCAACATGAGACCCTTTTATCAGGCCGGGGATATAGCTCAGTGGCACAGCACTTGCCTGGCAAGCACCAGGTCCTGAGCTTGATTCCTGGTACCCTCCCCACCAAAAAAATCTTTTATCATCTACACAATATGGAAAGGGCCACCTTGTGATCCAGTAAACAATTTGTTATTTAAAATATTAACAACACAAGATGGAAGAGAGGGGAAGGGGATATAAAAAAGAATTAAGATGTGTTATGCGTATGTACCAACTCCCCACAATGAATGTAATCATGTACTACAAACATATACTTATAAAATTTTTTTTAAAAAGATGGATGAGGTGCCGGGAATTTGGCTCAGCAGCTCAAGTGCTTGTCTAGTAAGCACAAGGTCATGAGTTCGATCTCTGGTATCAAAAAAAAAAAAAGATGGATGAACACTGATAAACATTTACACTGAATGGGTTATGAGATAATCTTGTAAGTCCCTCCTAACTAGAAATGTATTCTTTTGTGGTAAAACACTTTAAATAGAATAAGAATGAAAAATATCTTAAATAAAATTATTGAGGTGGAGGGTGTAGCTCACTGGAAGAGTGCTTATCTAGTATATATGAGGTCACGGGTTAAATTCCCAGCACTGATAAGAAAAAAGAATCAATAATACTTACGTATGTCCATACAGCAATACAGAACGTGGCTCCACCAACTAATACAGCATTACCATATTTGTCATGGAAATCAGGTGTACGTTTCTGGTGGCTCTGCCTTGCCACCATTTGTTGAATGCTTCGAACTTAAAAAAGAATGTAGAAATGTATCAATTATCAGGAAAAGAGAATACATGTGACTAACAATGCCAATGAGAAAGCCAAAGAAGTTAACTGTATAGTTCTGAACAGTTGAATACAATGTTACATTGCAGCTAAACACAAAGTAATATACTCTGAAATACATCAAAAACAAGATAAATTGCCAGGCATGGTGGCACAAGCAGGTAATCCCAGCACTGAGATGCCAAGAGAGGAGAATCTCAAATTTAGACCCAGTCTGGGTTTCCTATCAATTTACTGAGACGCTGTCTCAAAACAAAAAATAAAACCACAGCCAGGCGTGGTGGCACACACCTGTAATCCCAGCACTCAGAAGGCTGAGGTACGAGAATGTTGCAAGTTCAAGACCAGCCTGGGCAAAGTGAGCTCAAGGTCAGCCTGAACTGCATAGCGAGACGCTGTCTCAAAAAGAGAAAGGAAGAAAAAAACCCACAGCTGGAGATTTAACTCAATGGTAGAAGGCTTCCCTAGCATGTGTGTGGGCTTAATCCCCTGTACTAAAGGAAAAAAAAGGGGGGAGGTTTCAAATGAACTTTGAATTAAAGCAACTGTTTATGATGTTAAAATTTCAGCCAAAAAACCTCTCCAAAACTAGGGCAATCTGAACTTTACTAAAAAATAATTACTAAAAAAATTACTAATGAATAAGGCACCATGCTATAAAAAACAGAGTATACACTAACGTGTAAGATTCAAAGACAGAGCCGGGCGTGGTGGCGCACGCCTTTAATCCCAGCACTCGGGAGGCTGAGGTAGGCGGAGCGTTGTGAGTTCGAGGCCCGCCTGGGCTACAACGCGAGCGCAAGGCCGGCCTGAGCTGCATAGTGCGACCCTGCCTCAAAAAACCAGGGCCGGGAGTTTGGCTCAGCAGCTTAAGTGCCTGTCTGGCAGGTGCGAG
>RJWM01041694.1:0-14998 GCA_004363535.1 Dasyprocta punctata | reverse complement strand
AAAACAAAAAATTTCTCCTAATTTTATCACTCTATCTCTTCTTAATCAGTCTCTATTTTTAGCAAGGACTCGGTAATTAGCTAGATTCTAGGAGTATGATTGGACCATGTTTATCCATAGGCTATGCAGCAAACAAATTCTCTGCACTAAAAACAGGATAATGGATTATTTACGAAATGTAATGATACTTCACATAACTTGACCAACAATGATACAGTGATTATATGTTTTCAAAACTTAAAGCCTGTAATACTGCAGTAAGAATGTGGTTTTCATTTGTTAATAGAGGCCAAAATGATTCTATAGAGGAGACACCTTAATCAAGTTCAGTAGTTGATAGTAAAACCATTTTGAATGAGCATCTTGAATTAAGCAATTTACCTCATAATGAATATAATATATGGTTTTATTCTGTCTTTTATTTATTTTTTGATGCAATTACACAACACCTAAAGCAGTAATTCATGAAGAAAGGAGGTTTATTTTGACACAGTTCTGGAGACCAGACTGTCTAAAATCATGGCACCAGCAACTGCCTGGCTTTGAGTGGGGGCCTTAGGTGACTTCAAGTCATGGCTGAGAATGGAAGGGAAGGAAGCACATTTGGAAGAGAGGAAAGGGAACCAAACTTCCATGACAGCTAACTCACTGCTACTAAAAACAAGCCATTCTTGGGGGAACTGTCTCATGACACAAAATCCCCTCTACTTCCACCTCGCTATAATGCCAACCTGAAGAATATGCTTCAGAATTGGTTTTGGTTGGGAGGAAAGTAACATATATTGTGAAATAAAAAGGTGGAATTTAAAAAGTCAATAGTAAGAAAGGAGTAAATACAGAAAAAAGAAAGTTTAGGTGCCACATACATCAGAAGAAAGCAACTTTGGCTTTATTTTGGAACATTTTGATAATTATACAGTGGTCTAAACAGAGATAGCAGACCAGACCAGCATCACTAGCCCCAAGAGAAACCCACAGCTATTATAAACTGCAAAAACAGCATAACATTTTACTCTGAAGTGATTCCTTCTGTAAGGCAGGCTGAAGTGGGGAGGAAGTCCCTTTTAGTGCTAAGTTTGTTTAAGAGATTTTACTCAGAAGTCATTTGAGGAAGTGGTTAATTGTTGGCAATGGAACCACAGAGGAACTGCCGTATACTCCAGGGTTTCTGGGGATACCCTACCACAGTGACTGGGTGGGAGACAGCCATGTAGGCTGATCATAGACCCCCTGTCTTGGTTACATTTCACTCGTTGCTGAGACAAAACACCTGACACACAAACTAGGGAAGGAAAGGTTTATTTAGCTTACAGGTTTTGGAGGCTTCAGTCCACAATCAGCTGGCTCCAAGGCAGGGTGGCATGGCACAGGAACAACACTTGAAGGCAGCAGCCAAACAAAAAGCAGCCAGCGTAAAAGGGGGGAGAGCAAGCCTCTTCTCCTCCTTTATATAGTACACAGGACCGCCCCCCACCCAGGGTGGGTGTAGTATCCACAAACATCCTTGCCTTCCTTTGCACAGGATGAGGCTGTTTACAAAGTAAGAACCCTGGCTCCCTGCTGAGTCTCTCAACTAACTTTTGGCCTTCTCAAATTGACACAATGGCCAGGTAAATGCTTATGCTCTACACCCCAGGATGTAGAGCTGCTGCCTTACTTAATTAAGCTGCTAGACTTCTCAAGTTGACACAATGTATAAACCCTAAAACCCCCTCAGAAGCTCACCTGGGAGGGACACAGAAGTCCCCTTTTTGTGGTGAGAAGCCAGACCCAGCACATGTGGATTCCAGAGCAATTTGAAGATGCACGTATTTTCTTTTCATTTTTTTCTTCTCTGTTACTTTCATCTAATTTTATAAACTTCATTTTACTCCATCATTTTACTCCTAATTTTCCCCCTGCCTTCCCATCTTTTCTTTGTTTTTCGAATTTTGTTTCTTTTGTTCTTCCATTCTCCATCCTCAGTACAGTAAGGTTCATTTATCTTAGATATTTAGTTAACACAATGGTATTATTGTTGAATTTTATTCTATTATTAGTGGAGGTACACTAGTTGCACTTAGTAGCTATTTACTGTATGTCCACATTTGGTTTGTCTTTATGTTTGTACTAGAATAATAGGTCTCTTTTCTATAGTTAACATTGGTAAGTTATTGATTCTAATGGTACATTAACAACCAGTTTGCCTTGACTCTATTATTGTTGCTGATCTTATTGCTATTGTCAATGTGGTAAAAGCCTTTTGGTTTTTCTCTGTATGCCAAAATCTGAATTATATTTGCATCATTAACAATACTGTTGTACATTACTGGAGAACTGGGAACATTACTGGAGAACTGGGAAAGTGCACCTTTCCTTTCAAAACTATTGAAGGTGTTTAGATCTCTGGACTGAGGCAAAGGCAAAGTGCCTCACTGAAAAGTAAACACTAACTAAAAAGGTGTCCACATAGGAACAAATTCTTTCCCACATAATAAAACCCCCAACCTCAGCACAACACACACACACACACATACACACACACGAAGACAAGGCAACAAAATGCTTCCAAAAGCTTCCAGATACCTGAAAGCTGATCCATGAAGCCGTAATGAGAAAGAAATCATAAGTACATAACTGCATTACTCAAAATGATAGAAGTTGAAATAAAAACAATGGATCAATGAGATATTTGTTGAGATCACAGAAGATATAATTACATAGATCCTGAACAATAAATAAAATGTTTAGTGACTTTTCAGAAGACAATAATAAAAGGCTACCTGAGCTAAACAAATTGACTCATTTATTTATGAATTATAAGTGATCAGTTTAGAAAAGAATTGAAGTCCTTGAAGAGACACCAAAGAGATATCCAGGAAATTAAAATTTCATAGAAAATATGGGCAATGATTATTGTGTGGAAAGAGTAACAGAACTGGAACATAATGAATGTATATTCAGAGATACATTAAAATTAAAAAATAACATATTAAATAGATCACATAGTTACCAGTTGACTCAAACAAGACTAACCTAAGATTAATTTGAATAAGTGAAAAATCAAAGGACAGCAAAAAATGGCATAAAAACTTGTTTATGGAAATAATAGCAAAATACTTTCCAAATATAGGGAAAGAAATAAAGACATAGATAAATGACATTTAGAAAACTTTAGATAGGCACGATCCAAAGAGAACCCCACCACAACACATCATAGTCAAAGTCTCAGAAGTCTGACACAGGGACACAATATTAAATGCTGTTAGAGAAAGGGTAAGAATCATGTATAAAGGTAAACCAGTGAGAATTATGGAAGACTTCACAATGCAAACCAAAATGTCCAAGAAAGCGGGGAGTGCAATGTTTCAAGGCCTAAAAGAAACAACTTCCAGCCACATTTATAAATTCTGAAAATTTATCTTTAAATATTGATGGACAAATAAGGTATTTCATGACATTGACACCTCAAGAAATTTATGACCACCAAATCAGCACTCCAAAAATTCTTAAGAATGTCCTAGAAAGAGAAAATGCAGCCAACAATGTCAAAAAGTCTAATAAAATGAATGTATCAGGCAGAATGAGCAGTTAAACAAAATGAGGAAAAAAGGAAATCAGCAACAGGAAAACAATGCAATGACAGGAATAAATCAGTCCCTTTGAGTAATAACTCTCAATATGAATGCTCTCAATTCCCCAAACAAAAATGATACGCTGTATACAAGAAACACATTTAATATTTTGTATACAAAAATGGCATGCTGTATATAAGAAATACATTCATAGACTAAAAAAATCGAAGGATAGAAAACAATATTCCATGCAATAGGCACATGAAAGCAAGCAGAAGTAGTTATCCCAGTTTCAGATGAAATGAGCTTCAAGTTAAAACTAACCAGAACAGGCAAAGAGAGTCACTACCTACTGAATAAGAGAATAATTCAACTGAAAGATGTATCGGTTATAAATAGAAAAGCACCAAACAACACCACACCCAATTAAGAAAACAATCACTGCTTGACACAAAAGATCAAATAAATATCAACACAAATATAGTGAGGAATTTGAATGATCCACTGTCACAAATAGATCAATTAGAAAAATTATCAAAAAAGAATTATGAAAGTTGAACCTTCAGACAAATGAATTTAAAATATATCTACAAAGCGTTTCACCCAACAGAAACCAAATACACATTATTCTCAACAGTACATTCAACTGTCTACAAAATATGTCACACTCTAGCCCATAAATTATGCTTACATAAATTCAAAATTATTGAAATTATCCCAAGCAAATTATCAGATCACAGTGCAATGGAACTAGAGATCAACGGCAAAGGAAAACATAGGGATTATGCAAATGTGTAGAAGTTATGTAAATGCATTAAATAGTACATTTTTGAATAACCAATGGGCCACAGAGAAATAGCAGTGAAGAAATTAAACAGTTTCTAGAATCAAAAGTTAATGCTTCTGGGCATGGTGGCACATGTCTCTAACCCCAGGACTCAGGAGGTTGAAGCTGAAGGATCACCACGAATTTGAGGCCAGCCTGAAATACATGGCAAGATCCTGTTTCAAAAAAACAACAACAAAAGTCAACACAACAAACCACAATTCGTGGGACACATTAAAATAGTCCTAAGAAGGAAGTTTATAGCTGTGATAGACCACATCAGAAAAACAGAGCAAGCTCCAATAAATAACTTAATTTCAACTCAAGGTTCTGGAAAAAAAATGTAACAATCCAAATCCAAGTTTATCACAAGAAAGAAAATGTTAAAAAAAAACTAGCAAAATTAATGAACTTGAGAATTAAACAGCAATACAAAGACTCAATGAATCAAAGAGCCGATTCTTTGAAAGAACAAACTTTTGTGAATAAGGAGAAGAAGAAGGATTGAAAGGAGAGGGAAATGGGGAAAAAAGAATTTTGTATAGGTACAAATTTTGTATGATGAATGTGATCATTATGTATATCAAAAGTGTACCAGTAAAATTAACTTAGAAAAACAAAATAAGCAAAAACTTAGCCAACATAAGTTTATGAAATAAAAGGAAAGACCCAAATCAATGCAATTAGAGTTGAAAAAGACAAAATCAAAAAAAATACTGCTGGAATCTAGATTATTAGTAATTACTTTGAAATCCTACACTTCGAAAATTCTGAAGAAATAGATTCCTAGACACATACGATTTAGCAAAGTGAACTAAGATGATATAAAAAAAATCCCTGAATAATCCAATAGTAGGCAACGAAATTGAAGTAATAATAATAATAAATAATAATAAAAGCTCTACAAACTAAGAAAAACCCAGGACCTGACATATTCACCAATGAACTGTACAACAACTTCAGGGCAGATCTAATCCCGATACCCCTCAAGTTCATTAATGAAATTGAAAGGAATAGCACGCTCTCAAAGAGAGAACTGCAGTTCCTTCTTAATGAACATACGCGCAAAATCCTCTACAAGATACTGGCAAACAATGCAACAAAGCATAAAAATATTTTACATCATAAACAAATAGAATTTGTCCCAAGAATACAAGTGTGGTTCAACGTGCACAAATCAGTTGGGCATACATTTTTTTTTTAAATGGGAAGAGGCTCAAGAGATGAAAGATGGGGGATAGAGGGATGGAAAAGAGAATGATAAAAGAAATTAAGATGTGTTACATATATATACCAACATATATACTATGTATATGAATAAACATATGTACTTCAAACCTACTAATGAAAGTAAATACATAAAAATAGAATAATATAGTATGTAATATATCACATAAACAAAAGCCACTACAAAAATTGCAGTATCATTTCAATAGGTGCAGTAAAAGCCTTTTACAAAGTCCAACATCCATTTATAAAAACCCCTTTAAAAAATAGATGTAGAAAGAACTTATCTCAATCTGACAAAAGTCATTTACGAGAAACCTACAGCCAACATAAAATTAAGTGGGGACAAACAGAAAGCTTTCCTTATAAAATCAGGAACCAGACCAAGATGTCTATTATCACAACTCATGGTCAATACAGTACTTGAAATATTAGAAAAATCAAACAAGAGAAAGATATAAAAGAGATAAACATAAGAAGCAAAAAGGTTAAATTGCTAGTCTAACATGACATGATTTTCTACAGAAAAAGCCCACAACAGTCCACCAGAAGATTCCTAAAATTAATAATCAAATTCAGTAATGCGACAGCATACAGTATTAACACACCAAAATCAATAATGTTCTTACTCACCCAATAATGAACCCACTAAGAAAGACTTAGCATCACAAAATCACTCACAATAACATCAAGAAAAATTAAATATTTAGGAATTAACCTAGTCCATAAAGTTAAAGACCTCTATGATAAAAAAAACAAAAGAAAGAAAAAACAAAGAACAAAAACAACAGTTCAGTATTACTACAGTTCACTAACACACTTCTGTTGGTGAATAATTCGGTTCAATTAAGTGACGAACAGGACCATGGCCATCTTCCTGCCATGAACATGAACATGGTTATCTTCCCCAGAATTGTGAACAAATTAAGCTCGTGAATTGACATACCACTGTACCTAGAAAAAGAAAATTGAAAAGGACATCTGATAATGAAAAGATATCCATGTTTCTAGACAGGCCAAACCAAAATCAATATTGTGAAAGCACTGATCCTTCCAAACATGATGCACAGATGTCATATAATTTCAATCAAAATACCAGTATCATTCTTCACAGAACCTGAAAAGAAAGCACAATGCTATAATTTATATAGAACCAGAAGAGACCAAAAATAGCAAAAACAATCCTGAGCAATAATAGTAAAGCAGGAGGCATCACAATTTCAGACTGAAATTTAGGTTACAAATTTCCAGTGGTAAAAATGGCATGGTACTGGCATAAGAACAGTCATGTGAGTCAATGGAACAGAAAAGAGGATGCAGAGATAATCCCAAGCACATCTACTCATCTTACTTTTGAGCAAGGGGCCAACAACATATGCCAGGGGAAAGACAGTCTCTTTAATAAATGATGCTGGGAAAACTGGCTGTCTACATGGGGAAAATTTATCTCACCATATACTAAAATAAAATCATAGTGGAACAAACATGTAAATTTTACAGCAGAAACAGTCTGCCTGAAAATAAAAAAGGTAAAACTCTTGGAAGATGCAGGTATACTCACAGAATTTCTCAACAGAAATCCCCTGGTACAAGAAACAACATCTAGAATCAACAAATGGAATCAAATCAACTTCAAAAGCAAACCAAGAAAGTGAAGAGACAACCTACAGGATAAGGAAAAATTTTGCCAGTTTTTCCTGGCAGAGGAATAGTTTATAGAAGATAAAAAGAACTCAAAAATTTAGACACCCAAAATAAAAGCCCTAATCAAAAATGGTCAATTAAAATGAATAGATATTGCTCTGAAGAAAAGAAGTACAAATAGCTTATGAATATGAGTAAATTTGTTCAATATATCTGGTCATTAGTTAAATGTGAATTAAAACCACACAGTTTCCATCTTAATCCAATGTGAATAGCTATTATCAAGAAATCATATAATAACAAGTGTTGGCAAGACTGCCAAGGAAATTGAAAACTTCTACATACTTGTTGGGAATGTAAGCTAGGATAACCACTATCAAAATCAGTATAGAAATTTCTGTAAAAAGCTTAAAAATAGAAATTCCGTTCAAACCATCTCTTCCTCCTCTAGATATCGTCCCAAAAGAGTTGAAGAAATTAATTTACAGTAATACATATACACCCATGTATAGAGCAGCACAACTCTGAATGGCTAAAACTTGGAAGCAAGTTTTGTATCCATCAGCAGATGTACATGTAAAGAAGATGTACTCATACATAAATGAGCACTACTCTGGCCTAAAGAAAGATAGATTTGAATCATTTTTAGGAAAGTGAATCCACTTTGACACCATAATATTAACTGAAATAAATCAGACTCATAAAGTCAAATATGGAATTATTTCTCTTGTATGAGAAAGTCAAAAGACACATAAATTAAAAAGCAAAGTAAAAGAAAATAGGAAACAGGGAGATAGTTCTTTTGCAAAATGGAGGGGAACTAAAATGGAGGGATGGGGAAAAGAGAGGACAGAAAGTACATGAAGAAAAGACTTACATGTGTTACGTATATTTGTCAATTTACAAGATGAATGTAATTATTATGTACTGTAAACATGTACTAATAAAAATTAAAAGAAAAAATCATTATAGTTCAGTGGTAGTGCTGTTAAGAGAACTGAATGCATATGATGAGGAAGTTTTAGGAGGCACAGTATTTGTTTAGTCTTTGCTGGTCCGTGAGTGTGTCAATGACTGAGGAAGTGAAAATGCCAAGGGGCACTGGGCTAAGATACTGCGATAAAAATTACATTATTTAATCAAACAGAGTTTATGACCTGAAAGAGATTGGGAAAATAATTTAGTAGAGGGATAAATGGAAGAGGGAACTAATGAGCAGGGAAAAAAGGGGAAAAACTGATGAGGGGAAAGAACAAAAAGCAATGTATTAGCAAAGCAGGGAAGTTAACGAGGAATGAGATGTCTATAGAAGTCATGAGGAGAGAGATACAGTCTGAATATGAGGACCATATGACTTTTGGGCGATTAAAAAAGGAAAAAGAAGTAAAGCCAGGTATTTTAAAACTTCTCAATTTGATTAATATTGATTGGAGGGAGAGAAAAGACGCAGTTGAACAATAAGGGAAGATTGATTACTGGGCACAAGGAGATAATCAATAATGTTTATAGGTAAGGGTCAATGAAGAGAAAATAGGTCGGTAATTAAGATAAATAAAGCAAAAAGAAAAACATTTCTCTCCTAACTCATGGAAAGCACTGTACTAGATGAGTACTGTAGAAAGAAAAAGACCTTCAGGACAAAATCTTTGTCCTTAAAAATCTTCCGTCTTAACAGGATGATGACGTAAGATTCTCCATTACAAAACAAGTTTATGATGAAGACAAAGATGCTTAAAATTTCTTTCAAGGGTTCCACCACATCTATACCCATTGTCTGAATATAGCTATCCATAGTTATTACTAGTATCACACTTAGTTATTTTCTCATTGCGGAGAGAAAAGTACCTGGCACCCACAAGCTGAAGGAGGAAAGCTTTATTTTAGCTCACAGTTTTGCAGAGACCTCAGTCCATAGTCAGTTGCCTTCAAGGCAGGGTGGCATGGCAGAGCGGTATCACAGAGGAGAAACAGTCCATGGCAAAGCAGGCAGTAAATAGTGAAGCAGCAAGCAGCTTTTCCTTTTTTTTTTTTACATCCAGGCTAGAAGCCAGTTGGATGCTGCTAGCCACAGCTGGAGTGGGGTTTCCAGTCTCCATATTAACAACCATGCCAAACTCACTCATCTATCACACATCATTAATCCCAGCAGTGCATATCCTAGACCCAGCCACCTTGGAAAAGCTTCACCCTTGAGTAAATAAGGTTTTGGAGGAACATCTAGATACAAGCTATAACAATCACTGTGGGACATAGTAATATGGACAAGCTAGTAATAGAAAATATAGGAAATCATAGTGGCTTAGAGAAGATTGTTTTGCAAAGGAAATTTTCTATCAAATAAAACTGTTAAAATTTATTGAAATGTGTAGTCATCCTATCTTCTGATGTGCCATAGCATCTCCAAACATATCTTTATTTTATTTAAAGAGAATAATCAAAACAAATCAGAACAAAGCAGATCAGAACAGAACAATGCAAGCAGCACAGCACTTCAAAACAAGACACCAGAAAATCAACAGTTTCTACCACAATGACTCTGTTTTCTTTGAAATAGTTGCCCATACCTTCAGACTCAATAAATTCAAACAAAACAAAATAGTGAAAACCTAAACAAAATAAAAGCATGAAAGCATTATGGGCCTTCGAAACCAGACAACAGGAAACGAACAATAGCTACTACAGTGTCTCTTGTTTTCCTCAAAATAGCTGTCCATACCTTCACACATACTGAAATCAAATAATAGAAAACAGACTAAAACCAACAAAAAAAGAATAAAAGCATTCTTGGATTTCAAAACAAGATAATATGAAATCAGCAATGTCTATCATAATGTCTAGTTTTCTTCAAAGTAGCTGTTCATACCATCACACGTAATAAAATCAATTCTGTAAATTCTTTAGGGGAATTTCTAGGCATTTATAAGCCTATATGTGTATATCTATCCTTTCTGTATTAGAGGGAAAAGCAAAACAAAATACAAGAAAAACAAGAAGCCAAAGAGACAAATAAATAACAATAATAAAGAACTCAAACCAATAACAATATAGGCTTTCACAAATTGGTAGGAACATAACAGAGGTTGTTATTTTGCTTAGTTATCTTCAGAAGGGTAACTCAGATTACCAGAAACAGATTGCAAAATTGATCTCCTCCTATGAATGCTAACTGTTTTGTTCCCAAAACTGATAGATTCAGCAGTACAATCATCCCAGCTATCCTAAAGTGTATATATGCAAATTCGTATCTTTTTGAATTTTCCCTTCCTTCTTTTCTCCTTTTCCCTGAGTTATTTTTCCCTCTTTGAGCAGTTTCTTAACCTTTCACAATGTTTATTGAAGATTTTATCTCTTACTTATTCTTTCAGTTTCTTACACTAGGGAAACAATATGGTATTTACACATGTGAGTTTGATTTATTTCACTTTTGAGTATGGTCTCAAGTCACATTCATTTACCTATAAAAGCCTAAATGTAATCCTTCTGTATAACTGAGTAATACTCCATGGTATAAAAATACCACATCCTTTTTGTCCATTCCTCATCAACTATATCTTTAATTAAAATTATTTTATAAGTGAGTCTAGTAAGAACTTATAGAAACCAATTGCAAATGCTAACTGGAAATTTTGATATCCCTTTTGACAGATTTTTTTTGTGCTATAGTTTAGTGGAGATACATAAAAATGAGGCATTTTATGAACTTCACTAAGGACTCTTTTGAAAATAATGTAAAGTTGCCTTTCTACTTATATTTTTAAAAATTTTGCAATAAAATATTAAGTGGCAGAATATGTAAAATTGAATATGGAAGATTTTGACTTAATATGACATCATCCTTATCTTTCTCTAATATTATCTTCAAAGGTGCTTCATATTATTTTGTTCATGGCTTCTTGTCTTTGAGCCTTTCTGTTTTATTCTTTATTGTTTACAGAAAGATGTAGTCTCCAGTATTTTTCTAAGTTGTATAAACAGTGTGTGCCTTAATATGAAGTGAAATTTTAAGATAGATTATGATTATTATTATACCATTTCATGCTATAAATAAATGAAATTAGTCAAGCACTATGTTTATTTATAAATAAGTCTTATTTTGTAGGAAATTATGCTTGTTTTCTTCATGTTGGCTATTTAAATATTTTGGTATGATAGTCCTAATTGTTGGGATAGTGTTTTATTATCTTTTTTGTAACTAATTTGGCTTTTATCTTACTTTCTAATATATTTCTTCTCTTTTATTTTTATGTTTATTGAGCACCCAATATATGCCAGAAATATTTGAGATACTAAGTGTACAACTGCCAACAAAAGACGAATATCTCCCTTTGTGAAGCTGTCTTTATAGCACTGACAAAGAATAATCAAATCTCTGGGGTACAATTTTTAAAAGTGGTAGACAAATATAAAGCAAGGCGAAAGGAATTGCAGCTGGCCTAGTAAGAGAAATTTCTCAGTTTCATACAGATTGATTAGAGAAGGTCTTTCTGACATAATGATATTTGAGATTAATTAGGAGGGAATGAGAAAAAGAATTATGTGTATATCAACCCTAAGCAAAGCAATTTTCAGAGCACTGATGCAGGATTCTGTTTACCATCTTCAGCAAAAAAGGCCAGGACTGGAGCTCAACTGAGCAAAGTACATTGGTGGGAAAGGAGGTTGGCGAAAATTGTCAGAGATTGAGGAAGGTTTGTAAACCACAATAAGAACCTCAATTTAATGTTCTGTGTGAGATGAGAAGTCAGGGACTGGTTTAATCAATTAGACTGGCATAATCATATTCATATTTTTAAGAAGTCACTTTGGTTTGTGTTTTGAAAATAAACTTGAGAAAAGGCTGAAGTGGCATGGCTAATCCAATACATATTCGATACATGTACATGTCATGAATAATAATACAAAATTAGGAATATTCTCTATGTAATTAAAGATCATGCTTCATAAACGTTTCCAAACTGAATGTCTGGTGATGTTTTGAATTGAAACAGTATCCAGCTGGACACGTCTACCTTTCTATGTTTTTCTTTTTTTTTTTTTTTTTTTTTTTTTTTTTTTTTTTTTTTTTTTTTTTTTTTTTTTTTTTTTTTTTTTTTTTTTTTTTTTTTTTTTTTTTTTTTTTTTTGCGGCACCAGGGATTGAATTCACAACCTCGCGCCTGTCAGACAGGCACTGAAGTCACTAAGCCAAACTCCCAGCCCTAGTTTTTCCAGGCATGGTCGTACTGTGTAGCTCAGGCCGGCCTTGCGCTGACGTTGTAGCCCAAGCTGGCCCCCAACTCACAACGCTCCTCCTACCTCAGCCTCCCGAGTGCTGGCGTGCGCCACCATGCCCAGCTGCCTTTCTATGTTTGCTTGTAGCAACTACTCTTTGAATAACTAATTAGAGAAGACTTAAAATGTACCAAACATTGTGCTAGGCATTGGAAATAAAATTGTGAAATACGTACAATGTCTATTTGGGCCTCACAGTCTAATAAGTAAATTGCTTTAGAGTTTTCACTCGTTTTTTATATATTCTTCCCTCCTTGTGTGTGTCCCCCTGAAAATGGATGATGCGTTCCACTGTGTATGTGTCGTTGTACTTATTTATTTGTTCTTCCATATAATAACTGAAAGTTATGTGCCAGGTACTGATCAACTTTTACTCAGATATGGTGGGTGTTGGTATTAAGTGTTTCAGAGTTGCACTGATGTAAATACTAGGAACACTAAAAAGCAAGGGAGGCCACAAAAGTATTAATATGCAGTATCACAAGATGTAGGAAGGGTGCTTGAAATTGTGCTCTTTGTGTTGGTGGTGCTGACCCCAATGGCTTTGCTGATCAGCTGCAAGCTTTTCTTATTCTGTTTTGTTTAGTGACCTCCACTGTCAAGGCAGGATAGTAATAGTTGCTGATCTTTAGGGATGGAAGAAACAGCAAGAGAAACATGTAAATGATTGCCTACAAGTGATCAGGCTGAGACGGGCTCAATAAAAATACTAACCTGAAAAGAATGCAATTCACTTCACACTATAATTTCCATGCACAAGGAAACATCAGACCATTGATTTCCTCTCTCACATGTGCTAGGTGAAAGAAATTCTGAACTTACAACTACAACAAAACGTGTGTTCATAGCTCTTATTAGAGTGCATCTTCTTTAAGAACCAAATGTTTACTTAAAAATATGATTATGAGACCAATAGATATGTATTACTATCTTAAGATTTCTAGAAATAGATATACTTATTTACTACTGATAAAAATGTTTTATTGATTGATATGCAAGGGGAAGAAATTTAATCTACCAACTTTGAGTAAAAAAAAAAAAATTAGATGCATTTGTTTTAGTCTTTAATTCCCATCCTTAAAATAACCAAGGTAATGATTAATTCTATTAATTTACATAACAAGTTCCAATTTCTTTGTAGACACTTTCCAACATATTGCTATGAATGTTATCTTCAATTTTTACTACTTGTTCCTACATTATTTTTAAGTAAAATGATCTGACAATAGAGATCTTGTGTTGAAAATATGTAAATAGTAGGTCTGTGCATGCAATATGTTGTATTACTATTCAACATAGCTCATTTTAATTAATCTGACTAGGCCATATTGGAGAGAAATACTTTTATCATTGTGTGAATTCCTCCCTCTCTCTGTCTCACTTTTTTTTCCTTTATCAAGTTAGAAAAAATAATTCATGACAGATTTGAAAGAAAATCCTAATTATTTTGTAGAATGTCATAATTCAAAGACTTCCTAATTATTAGATTCCTATGAAATAATTTTAGCTCAAGGTAGGTGATAGTTTTAAATGTCTCACCTCAGGAAGCAAAGGCAATGTTTTTCCTGTTATTGATCTCTTGATTGAGTTGGCATCTGCCAGAATGCCTTATTATAAAGTTAAATTTTCAGTTTTATAATTAATAAGCATTCTGTGGAATATATTATGAAATTATTTCAATATCTTGTTCACAGCAACATTTATCTCTTTGATTTCACATCCAAAGGAGTGCATTCTCTAAATATATAACCATATTTGTTCTTGAAAAATGACAAATTTCTATTTCTGTCTTGATTCCTATATTTACAGCTGGCATTGTCTGGAGATGAAAAAATCATTCTACTCCTTTGAGAATCACTTAATTGCTTCAATTGATTATTATTATCCAATTGGCTATATTTCTTTATATTCTAGTAATTTAATGTTCAAATTTCTACAAACTTAGGTAGCAGCAATCCCTTTAAGGTAAAATTTTATATCCATTAAAATATTTAATTACAGCATGTTCATAGATATGCACAAAACAAAAAGATAGTCTAATAAATTTCACATAGCCTTCTAAATATTATATACATAATATGCATATCTACCTAGCACCTAAAAAAAAAGATCTCCTATCTGAACAACAAAAGTTTTTCCACAACACTATTCTAATCAATATTCTCAATGAATGTGACCATTTTTCACACTTTGAATATTATATTTGCCTTCATCTCTCTTAAAATTTTACATTAATGGAATTATACAAAATGTTTACTTATATTTGGTTTTGAATTTTCAAAAATATTTTTGGCGTTATGCCTAGTAGTTTTCTCACTTTTTGCTGTATGCTATTCTAATTTATAACTTTAAACTATTCATTGTATTGCTGATGAATAAATGAATTATTCTATTTAAGACTTGTAAATGATGCTACAAACATTTTATTAAGCATTTTTCTGATATAACATATATGCATTTTGGAGGGGTTAATTGCT